>CAEGAF010159166.1:0-48670 GCA_903067075.1 Micropoecilia bifurca
TGTTCAGATAACAGCAGGAACACTGGAAGAAGGAGGAGGAGTTCGTACCAAACTGTCACCATATAGTGACAGTTTCAGTAAAATTGTGAAAAACATAAATATTTTTAATGACAGTTATATATTGCTGCTTTAAAGCTAATGACCTAATTCTGTTGTAACAGGTGTACCTTCACTTTCCTTCAACTAAACTTCACACGCACACCATCCACAGGCATTGTAGAGGTTTACCAGACATGAGAAGTGCTCAGAGTTCTGAGTTCTCAGGATGTTTGTAGTATCAGGTTGAAGACTTTTGTTTACTCTCTTAAGGTGTTGGAGTTTCCGCCAAGTCAGTGAGCAATGATGTGTCTGTTAATAATTCAAAACAATCGATCCAAAGGCAGGCGAGAGCACCTGGAAACGACCATCAGCTCTGTGATTCCTGTCTAAAAGCTTCTCATCTGAACTGGTTAACACAGGATCCCTAATGTCCCCTAAACTCTCCTAAAGCTTCAGCATGCTGGTCACGCAGAGTGTGTTCCCACCAGACAATCTGGTAAAATCCAAGTTTGAATGGGGACCAAAATGCAACATTTCCTCCTTTGTCAGCTGGTGCAGTTCGGGGAAGGGGGGGAGACGAACGTACCAAAGTAATGTAGGGGATGCAGGGAGACGTAGACTAGGGGGCGAATGTAATAACGTGGGGAAGAAATGCAGGATATTTACGGCACCTTTGTTCTACCATCTACCAGCTATGTAATGTCACGATGAGCTCCGTCACCAGTTTGTTGAGACTGAGATGATATGAAATGTATTGTGCGGTTCGTCTGTAAAGCTACACTTACACTGTAAGCGTCAACTACTCAGCCGCCCGCTGTTTTCAGTCTGTCCACTCACCTGTATAAATACTCCTCAGCGCTCTTCCTTCCCGCTGTTCATTTCAACCAGCAGCCGTACTCCAGCCATCGCGCCAGTATTTTAAGGATGCTTATTGGTCCCCCCCCAAAACGATAGGAACCCAGGCATTAACATGGATCAATAAAATCCTGGAGCTTGAAAATTAGACGTTATGCCGCTAAAACTTACATTTCGTCAACAACCCATAGGCGGACGTGAGAGCTTCGCGCAACGCAAATAAAGTCCCGGTCGGAACACGGTGCGCTAACTAATAAAACATTAATTAATGAAGCTTCGAGGCAGATACATTTTCCTCGAGGAATTTTAATAATCGAGGTACTTGAATCATTCACACAATTCTGATTCTAATGAAAATGTTTAATTACACACACAATGGGACTGTTTATGGTCTGAACCAGGATGGTTACTAAGCTGTTAACAGTCCAATGACTCAAACAGTACAGTGCGCCAGATCAGAGGAGTTGGACAGAGTTTTTTTTTTTTTTTTTTCTTTTTCTTCTGGAGAGTTATGTGTATGGACGTGTCGTCTGTGATGCCATATGTAGGACAGATAGTCCGCCTCAGTGGGATAGGAGCTAAACTCCTGGCCAACTGGAGCGATTTCCAGTCTGTGGAGAAGATCCAGATTGTGCATAAGGTGATAATTGCATGCGTTGCTCATTAATAGCTTCTGCTCATTCTTGCCTCTCTGTTTTGTTATTATTTTTCTTTGGTACAGGAAAAGTTTTCTCTAGCTAGAAAACTTAAAAGGTGCATCAGTGAGGAATTCTGACATGATTAAATGTGCAGGGAGGAAAAAAACGGCACAGATTTAAGAAGCTATTAAATGGATAGCGTACTTGGCACGGTTGAAATAAACGGATCCAAACGTCAGCTGTGACCTCAGGCTGGCCGCTCTGATGTGCGACCGTCTGAGCCAATATAAACCTCTCACGCCGATGAGACGGACGCGTTCCGAATCACAGGCCTCACTTCCAGCGAGAACACGGACACACTGATGTGTTGTGTATAAACTGGGAACATGGTGAGAATTCTTGGTGCCCACTGGAGCTGAAGCTGTCTTATTAATATCACAACCAACTGCTTTATTTTGAGCAGAAAAAATACAGTGACAGGTCTGCTTTCATTCAGAGTTGAAGATGATGCTTACTAAAATGTTTCTTTTCTGCAACTAGTGGGAACTGCTGACTCTGTGTCTAAAAACTTGAAATGCAACTTTTGTGACAGTTGGTTGTGTAATGGAGGTCTGTGAATCTTGGCTGAACTCAACAATGGGTTCAGCTCAGTGTTCATGTGTTACATGACAGCAATGCTTATTGTAGCTGGGGTTGTAACTTTAATATGTACATTTTTAAAACTTATATTTTTGGTTTTGATCTCATATAATTACTTATTTAATAATTTAGCAGCAAAACCGAGTTTTGAGTTGAAAATATTGCTTTTTTTATTAAAATGCAGCTAACTGCAATTAACTACTTATAGACAATATATAACAAATTTAAATTGAGTTAATTGTTATCAAGCTCCACCACTTAATTTTAAGCTGCTCTTTTGTTGCATGAAATGTAGGAACTGAGTTCCACCATTAATGAAAACCATTTCTCAGTTTCATGGATTCATTTTAGGTACAAAAAGAAATTATAAGACTCCATGCTTTTAGTTTGAAAATGGCATTAATTCAACTTGCGACCGGAAAGTTTAACCTACATGGTCAGAAACTAAATGAACCAAATCAACGGCGACTTGATTGCATTAACAACTACTGTACTTGGTGTAGAAAGCTCAAAGTTAGCTGTTAGCTCTTTGTTTGGATATCACTGTGATATCTGTTGCCCCCCAGGCCTTCTTTATACTACTGTAGCATTTACGTTTATTGGCTCAATTTCTTAAAATATTAATTAGAATCTTTGAATGAAGTGGTTTATAATACCTTTTAATGCTGAGTTATTGTTATTCCGCCTATCGGTTTAAACCAACATGTGAAGCCGAGACTGTTTATTTGCTGTAGAGCTGAGCATGATATCCAAGGAGCTCCCTGCAGCATTCCATCACCACTCATTGGCTTTCCTTTCATCAGCGCAGGACGGTAATGTTCTCTAGAGAGTTGTATTGGCAGTTCTGAAAGTGGCTTGTATCCACGTGTTTTCCGTTAAGGCTCAGAAAACATGCTCTCCTCCAAAGAGTTGTGGATATAAGCAGTGATCACATCCGTCCGTCCAAGCTGGCACACTTGTTGCTCCGACTCTATTGGGCTCGTGTTCCTCACAGGGTCCCTTATCATATTTGTCATTGACAAATCAGATTTCATCCTGAGCAGCCTCTGACTTCTTCCTATGCAGATGAAGATATGATTACATGACGCCTTGAATCTTGTAGAATGTGATACAAACTGAAACTTTTTTTACATCGTTTTTCAAATGTCACTTAGATTCCTCTGATTTGCTCAACATTTATTAGTGACATGGTGATATCAAATTTAGTTCATCAGGCCATTGCTCTTGAAACTGCTTAAACTTTTCCAATTTCAGGCTAGATCTTGAACGACTCGCATCTCCAAGTTCACCTGGAAAAGTTATGGTGCATTTTAGGGTCGTCTTGAAATTTCACCCCAAAGTTGAATATCCTTAACTTTTTGAGGAGTTTATACTTAGGCTTATTTAGCCCTTTTGGTATTGTTGGACCTCTTTTCGTATTGATTTTTGTTTATGCAATTATCTATGTACAGCTGTATGATATATTAGATCATAGAATGTGTCAACAATCCGCCAAAGCAGAGAGATTGTGGGATTGTCTTTAGAGCACATTCCACGCATTGCAGTTCTCTGCTCTCCCTCAAACACATCACTTTTGTTTTGTTCCTTTTCTTTCACCTTCATGAATAGCTGTTGCAGGGTCGATATGTTTGGTTGTCTTAATTACAATGGTATTGTATTTTTTTTTTGTATTCCTGTTAAAGGGGAGTTTCTCTCTCCACTGTCACTGCATGTATGTTCAGTATCAGGGATTACCAATGAACTGAACTTTGACCTTGATTTTCTTTTTCTTTCGTATTACTTCTTTTCGTTAAAAACGATTATGTCAATAAGTGACATGTTTGTTGTAAGTGATTAAAATAAACCAAAAATGTCTGAAATTTACTGTATTGTTTATAACAAGGATAAATGACAGATGTCATTTATTGCACATCTCTTAAGTGCCTTAAGGTGATATTTGTTGTGAACTGCAGCTATATAAACAAAATAAAATTAGGGATGGGGATCACAAATCTTTACATCATTTGTTTAACATCTTTTAAAGTAGGTCTAGTTGACTGTATGTGTGAACATAACTTCCAGAAAAATTTTTCTCCTGCTTTATGAATTTAGCGCCTAGTGTTCTCAGCAACATTCGCTGCTTTTTTTGTCTTTCCCACACAGACAGCTGTTTGCTTTTTGAAAAAGAGCTGCAGCTGAATACACACACACATGCACACCCACACACACACAGGGGGAGTTGCAGGCTGCTGCCAGGTGAATAGGGTTGTACTTTCACTAGTCCTCTACTGTGAACGTCATTGTAAAACATCACAAATGCTTGATTGTTGGTGAAAACCCAGACCTTTTTTTATTCCTTTATTCCTTTTTATTAATAATTGTTTCTTAAAGCTGTGAAGATAAAAGATTACTGTATTTTCCGCACTGTAAGGCACACCTAAAACCCTTCAATTTCCTCAAAAGCTGACAGTGCGCCTTATAATCTGGTGCATCTTATATATGGACCAATATTGAGCCACATCAGGTCTAGCAACTACGGTAAGCAGTCGCTGACTTCATTTTCGCCCGTAGAAGAAGAAGCGTGGGGTGAATGCTGGGCTAGTTGTCATAATGCTGGTTTGTTAATAAAGTTTGATTGATCTATCTACCCACCGACCGTCTAGAATCAGGTCGTCTGCAGGTCATTTAGCACCACGTTCTCCATGACCGGAGTCAGACCGTTTTGTTGACATTCACTTTAGTGCAGCTCCATCTAGTGGATTATTAACGTAACTCCAGCCTCTACTGTAGCGTCTTTTCTATGCACCTTATAATGCGGTGCGCCATATATATGAAAAAAGTTTAAGTAGGCCATTCATTGAAGGTGCTCATTATTGTGCCGAAAATACGGTAATCAAAAACATATAGTGGTATAAGCATTTCATATCTGTCTATGAAATTTAATTGTTGATATATTTTCGTTTTAAACATCCAAAACACTGCCAAACTAGTGAGGAGAACTTCATTTATCCGCCATTGGTAACTGAAGAGTGAGTGAGTGAGTGAGTGAGTTAGTTGATGCCACCAGCCTTTCTCAGCTCTGTCTTTCCTCTGCCTACATCCCCCAGAATGCCATGTGGTTCTGTATCAAAGTTCTGTGAAGTCATAAAAATTTTAAGTCATTTTCTTTTGACAGATAATGTCTATCACAGTTGATATTATTGTTTTATCGCCCAGGTTAGAACAGATGTGTAACAACCTGAGCAGTGACCACACATATTGCAGATGAAAAGATTTAGCTTTTTTGAATCAGCTGTCTTTCTTCTTGGTATTGTTTTGTTTACAGCAGCTGCTCTCTTTCCAAGCTTGACTTTAAGATGATGGGAAAGTGTTGGATCAGCTCTAGATTGAGCCAGAAAGACATCACTTGTAGAACTTCTCCCAGCAGATGGTCTTCTACTTCTTTAAAGGTTAGAAAGAGCAAGCTACCTCTCAGTAGGAGATCCTTTTCAAACTCCTAGCGTTTTCTACATTAGGTCACTGAAAGAGGCGAATTGTCTGAGTGTTTCACTGCCTAGCTTTCCCACTGGTTGATGATATAATGAAAAGAAATGATTACCCCCTCCAGCATATTTTCAGTCAGACATGCAGTGGCTCCAGTGGTGAGGAGCAGTGGTTGAACAGAAATGCCGGGAGAGATTCATGTCTTTCATTTCAGAGCAAAAATTGAGCTGTTGTTCTTGTTATTGACCAAAGTTGAGGCAAATGGAAATGTGCAGCCGGGACTAAAACTTCTCACTATTTTAAATGTGTGATTTTGCCAGTTGTTTACTGACATAGTGGGATAGAGGACCAGTTTGAACTAGAGACTGTATCACAAGAGACTCTTAGAGAAATTCTGTCACATTTCCCTCATGTTTGGCCTCAATGAATGTCGAAAGAGATGAGAAAAGGGGGATGGAAACGAGATTTTTGAGCCTTGCTGTGAAACTATGTGCTGCAGGGGCTGAAAGAGCACTTCCTGTTTGCTGACATGCCTCTTCATCAGGGAGTGTTGAACTGTGGGACTGCAGTGCAGCTCTGAGCAGAGAGGCTGAGTAAGTTGTTGAAGCCGGTTCTCCTTCTAGGTGGTCCTTAAAGCTCCTTGGTATTTTTGATGTTTTTTCTTTAAAGGGTTACACAACTACTTGAACATGTTGGCCTAAAACTGTTGTGATTTTTCTATTACCGGTAACTATATTACCACCTACAAAACTTCTACATTGGGGAAAACTGCCTCAAGGTTTTCATGAACAACTGTGGTCAGCTTGTGGCTTTGTGCTTACTATATTAGCAGGAGCTAACGCCATTATCAGGAATCGAATCAGAACATATTTCTATTTCTAATGAATGGATGTTTAGTGAAAATTAAGCATCTTAAATTTTTGTAACTCAATATATTTGGGAAAATGTTTTGATCCTAATGCTTACAGTAAGCAGCTTGAGTTAGAAACTGGAGCTCTTTGCTCTCCTTTCCAGTTAGCATTTCCAGCTTTTTCAGCCAACTCTCTCTCCTCTTCATCTGTTTGGTTTCCCCTTCTTACTTCTGCATTGCCTTCTTTTTCAATATGGTGCGTTTTAAAGTGAAGGGGCTCATCTTTCAATTCGCTAAAGTAGCTCTAAGTTACCTTAGCTAGCACTTCACATGCGTCACCTACCCAGGATACTGCAGCGTACACATGGCAATGACAGTGTGACAATATTTAATTTGAGTTTCTAAAAACTAAACAGCCGACAGTCTTTTTACTGTATTGTTTTTACATCTGAAATAAATGTTTCTCACATAAAGTTTATTGTGACAAATCGTGGAACCCTTTAGAGGCTAAACACGACTCATTTACAGTTATATGAGCATAATATTAGGGCAGAGGAGGCTTTATTTATGTTGGTGTTCTTTTTCAAACAGGGACAGAAAAAGTATAGATGGAAAATAACCCGACCAGCTCCTACATGGCAGCTTAAAATTATTCCTCAACATACTTTTAGGGATTAAGTGCTGGAATTTCATATTTATATTAAAGACGGCTCAAAACATTTTTGTAACCGATGGTAAACACTGTCAAAGCAAATGGGATGTTATGGTTCTGTTTAAATCAGACTGATGACAAATCACTAATAAGGGGAGAGAAAGGAAACAGAAATTTTTAATTTCATTCAAATTTTGTTTGGATTTTAAATCACGTTTCAACATCGGAATGAAATGAAGACGTTTCATCTTTGTGACAGATCTACAGTTACCAGTCTGACCTACCTTTCCGCTCTGTGTGTTGTCCAGTATAATTGACCATGCGTGATTCTGTGTGTGTCGTGCTGTAGGAGCCTGAGGCCAGGACGCCACATAGAGGACGATAACATCGTGCCTGAACTCGCTTACATCCATCCCAGAGAGAGACCCGACTGGGAGGAGACCATCAGTGCCATGGTGAGACTCAAACAGCTCTGTTAATCAGTGAGACATGCTTTACTTCATAAAAACAAAAACATAAAAAGTCATAAAACACATGTGAACATTGCAGCTTCAGTGCTGAGAATGCACCACCTACTATTGGAAGGAAACCCAAGCTCAGTTCTAGAACATAAATAAACCTCTGTTATTTTAGTCTTTTTAAAAATGCATAATTTCAACATCGATGTTCTCTAACAAACCCCTGAGGTTTCACAGAACAGCTGGATTTATTTTCAGGTTAAATGGCACACAGCTGGACTATAATTACTTGCTAGGTGCCTGTGGTTGTTCTGGATTTTAATTTGGAGTGTCAGAATAAAGAGGGCCAAATGTGCCGCACATATGCGTGAACCACAAATCAAGTCTCGTTTAATTTGCACATCATAATTATGTACCAATTTGCTTTGGTCTGTCGAGTAAAATCTCAATTAATAGAAAATGGGGGTAAGTTTCAGCAGTTTGGCGTTTGTTGGTGAGGTATTGTAGTCATTAAAAAGTCAATTATTTCAAACCCAATTTTTATTCAGCTCAGTCCAGTTCATTGGGAATAATAGTGTTTCTATCTGAAACATAAAGTGAATCTCTTCCATCGTCTGGCCGTGTTTCCCGGTTCTGACTCTGGCTCTCTCCTCAGCTTCTGTTTATAAAACAGCAGGCCGGCAAATTTTAACTTCCACTCCTCTGAGAACGGCACCTCAGGTTTCTGATCAACTCGACTCAGACTCTCTGCTGTCTTCCTGCTGTCATCTGTTTACTTCAGCCCAACTCTGGTTCTGGTTCCATTCAGCATGCGGCATCATTCATTATTTCCTTTCCTCCCCTGGTTTTACTGCGGGCCTTGCATCTTGCATCAACAGCACAGTGAAAATGAGGCCGTCTCCATGGTAACATGCTGAGCCACCCGTGGTCGGCGCGTGGTAAGAGCTTTCTCGCAAGTGTTCGCTTCGATCCGGCAACAGACAGAGAGACCGTCACCAACCTTATTCATCAATATTCATCACCAAGCTGATGAATATTGATCAGAGAGGCAGGGCTTTTAATTCTTCATGTTGGCTCGTCAACATTTGAGAGCAGAGCGGCTATGAACTGGGTTGGGATTAAATTCTGGATGTCTCCAGTGGCTCCAGGAGGTGATAGATATTAAGCAACTTAGTGTAATCTGTTACACCAACACCCTGTTGCACTGGGGAGCAGAGAAATGGAGCAAAATGCTCCCAAAGCCCAGTGGGCTAATGGTGCAGAGCTTTACTCCGAACTTGGCACCGGATGTGGTACTTTGATCTGAGGTCCCTGATGGAAGTGGAATATGAAACTTTTCAGGCAAGATGTAAATTTGAACTCTTTCTACTTGTTTTTTTTTTTTTATCAAAGAAAGAGTAGTTCAAAACTCAGATTGGCACAACTCGCACAGATGATTGATCAGAAATCCAAAACTAGATCATAATGACTCACTAGAGAGTATTATGTATTTTCCAGGTTCATTAAACAATCTAGTACTGCGTTCAGTTATTATAAAAATGCTATGCATCAAACATAATTTAATGTCTCGAAATTGGGCCTCTGTTTCTTTAAGAACTCTTGGTCTTTCTGAAACTCAACCTTCATGAAGTCATCACTTCATGAAGCTTCAACATCAGTTCCACCAGTTGTCTGCTAATTGCTTCTTGCTAGTCTGAAGGAGCTGAGTGGGGAAGGAGGAGGGCTGGGTGCTTTGTGAGCTGGGAGTTTAGAAGCTGCAGCTCTAAGGAGGATCTTTGTCTGGAAGGCGGCACTCGGTCCACCCAGGCGTTTTGCACAGCTGAACGGTTGCCACGGGAGATTAAAGGATTTCTCAAACATGACAGCACTCTGATGAGGAAATAACATGTTATGACGTTAAGCTAAAAATGTAAATCCATAAATGTACAGAAAAATGAATACTTGGAGAAACGATGCCGCAGATGTTGTTTCATCATGACACTGAACTGCAGCAGTTACTGAATTAGATCTAATAGATGTAAAAATCAACAGTACCTTCATTGTCAGCAAGATGTGCCATCACAATATCCCTGTGTACAATATTCATTTCGCAAAGGGACGGTTGGATTACAGTAATTGTAGGCCAATATATATAGATTATATTTTGATGAAATGGAAAATGTACAAGTGTTATACATGGGCTTAGCTTATTGCTAAAGATTGTTCTGACCTTTTTAGGTCATTCTTATTACTGCTGCCGTGCCAGGCGCCGGGTGTTATTCTGTACCATCTATTATAGTCAAGAAAGAGAAACTAAGGAGTGAACTGAGAAGGGGTTTCAGGTAAATGTTACAATTAACTCACCTTAGTTAACACCTTGAACGGACATGAGAAACACCATGAAGGAGGATGCCAGGACCGATTCCCAAGCAGCAGGCCGGGATAATTTACAACAGTTGGTTTGTTTGACAAAAGCCTCACTCCACCGATCTCCATTGTCCTTTAAGGGACCTGGTTGTCCACTGAAGGACTTCAGCGTAATGCCACGTGTGGACAGAAAGGCTAACTGCAAGCTGTCTGCTGAGGGTCGGGTATTCAGGATGTAAGTGAGGTAGCCCTGTGCCACAGAACCCAACGCTGCAGTGCTTAAAACATCCTGTTGGCTCTGTCAGCTTCATGCTGTGAAGACCTTGGGTAGAGGAGGTGCAGAAAGTTCTGGCTGACTTCATCTGCATACCACCTTCACTGTCACGCCGTCTGACTGCCGGGTCACAAGCTGCTTACAAGAAACTTTCCCAAATAACAATCTGCTTTCTTAAGAGCTCACATAACATCCAGGGCTCAGTTTTGAGTCTGTTTTTCAAAAACAAACCAAAACAGAGAATGACTTCTTTTGTTTTTATTTGTGTTTCCTGTAGTTTTATTTTTGTCTGGCAATCAGCGACTAAAAATAAATCACTGATATCTGCTAATATTTCTTGACTATGTATTTACAACACAAAGTTATAAGAATCTGCTGCATAAATTACACGGATTTACACCTGATACAGCTTAGTGTGAATCTGATTGGAAGTAAGTTGGGTTGAATTGGGCAGAATATTAATATCATGCAGTAGTTGATGTCTTCCTTTTCTCTACATCATACATTCTGATTAGCCATGGTTTATGGATCTGTGTTTTGGATAAACTGGCAGATAAATTTGCTTCAGCGTCCTAATATGTGGCTTGTTTTATGTTTCAAGCAGGCAGTTTCAAGCAGGATGGCAGTATAAATACACATGAGTATAACAGTTAAAAGACCAGTTAACATTTAATTAATTTCATTTCCCTTTGGGATCAATGAGAGATCTTAAAGAGGATAAAATAAATATTTGATCTCGAGAAGTTTTATCCCGATTGAATTAAGATTAAAGATGAATAAAGTAGATTTGAGTTTGAACATCACATCCATTGCTTGAACTTTTTCTGCCTTAAAGAAGGTCCTTGTAAAATAAAAAAATAAAGATCAATACACCACGTTGCAAAATATTTAATACTCCTTAAGCTTTTTCACTTGTTTTCATGTTACGATCCAAAAATTACAAACGGTTTCAGACCAAAAAACAATAATTCAGTCTGATTTCAGTTTGCTTTATGTGGAAAAGGTGTTTTACCTGGAGAAGACAAAGAGGAACCTTTTAGCCTCTAAACCTTTAAAATGTGTAAAGCAGGCAGAGAGGAGGAGAGAGATGGTTCCACAAAGTACACTAAGATTTTCATGTTTTATTTCTAAAACAATTATGTAAAGTTGTTGCACTGAAAACATTTATATTAATAGACACTTGATGCTAAACACCAAGTGTTGTTTGGGGGTTATAAATACTTTTACAAGTCATTCTAAAACGTCCATGTTTTTTTCTGGATGTTCTTCACTAAACAGAAACAACACCTTCTGCAACCCCCCACCCCCCAAAAAAAAAAACAACAACTTTGTTCTTCCTCAGTCAGATGACATAACTGCTTATTCAAGCAGCTTTGACACAGGATCATGGGATGCAGTTCTGCTGTGTTTACAGAAGTAACTTCCACAGCATCTACAACTGACCTCTTGACCTCCTCTGTTAACTGAGCGTACACATGGAGGTAGCGGGTGATCCGTACCAGCACACTCCCCCACCAAATCCTTGTTTCAATGATCTCATTTGATCTGAATCTGCAACTTGCACACAATTCATAGAAAAGTGTTGACAGCGCCTCATAGGTGTAGTATGTCTGTACCAGATGAATGTTTATGCACACGTATCACTAATAGTTGGGCTTCTCATAGTTTGAATTTTTTACTTTCTTCTTCAGGCACGGAGTGCGGAGATTCCTGAGCTAAGGGCGGAGCCCCTCATGCGCTCAAGCAGCAGCAGTACGGCCAGCATGAAGGTCAAAAATGTCAAGAAGTGAGTCATCACACACACATAGGTTATAGATTTTTGCTTGATGTGTGCTCCATTGTATCTTTGCTCACCACCTGGAAAGAACTAATTTCTTATTGCTTTTTCACAATAAATTAAAAGCATAACTCATTTCTATAAAATAACCAGTGTTTTAGTTTGAGTGTTTTAACAGATCTTGAAGAAAAGTTGAGTTCTACCAAGCTATTTAAAGATAAAAATCCAATCATCTTGTTTGGACATTATAGCTTAGAAAACTACAAATTTCTTCCAGAGGTATCTGCCAGCTTAAAATTGAAAAAGAAAATGGCTGCTGTGTTTAAATGACAGTAGATTTTTGTCATCAACAGATATGTAGAGCTGCACCAGTAACACTGACTTATAAAAGGACTAGTGCCCCTGGTACAGAGCCTTGAGGAGCACCTCATCCCTTGTTACCATGGCCGTTCTTTATCTAAACAATCCGTGTTTCTGTTGTGTTTCCAGACTTTCCTTCACCAAGGGACACTTCCCAAAACTGGCCGAGTGTGCCCACTTCCACTATGAAAATGTTGATTTTGGAACAATCCAGGTACAGTCCTGACACTTCCACTGGAACTTCTTCACCATGCTAGTGACTCTTCAGACAGCATATGTTCTGTTTCTAGTCATGTTTTTGTCTGCTGTAGACTGATTCTTTCATCTCAGATTCATTTGCTTCCTCAATTGGAAGTGACTCAAAAGGGTTTAAGTGTTTCTTGTAACCTGGACATGAATGAGATTGTGTCTGGTGGTATCTGCTTTGTTCCTGGTCTTGGTTCTTCCAACAAATACTTTCATATGTTTAGTTTAGATCATTCTTCAGCTTTTAATGTTTTCTTGTGTATTATGGGCTATTATCCCTTTTTATTTTCCTGTTGTTCTCCACTGTTTGTGCTCCAGCTTTCCTGTCATATTTAGTGCCGTAAGAGGACATCCATGGTGCATTTGGAATGCTGCATGTAAAATAGGGCAGAATAGAATAACATCCGTTGTCGACTAATTCCATGTTAGCATTCAGGGGGTAAAAATGGAACGGCTTAGTCTTATAAAATTAGCTGTTGTTCTCCAACCTTAACAAAATGCATCCTGGGATTGTTTCTTTTTCCTGCTCTGACAGAGAAAGCAAAAAGAAAAGAAAAATAGTGACGAAAATTGAGAGCATGGCCTATTTCTCTGTCCCAACACTGCTCCTCTGAGTGTGAAATGTTTTCTTTTTCTCTGAATCTATCAGCTAGATACTGACTAATCACACCACCGAGGTTCATAACGTTTCCTGCTGTCGTTACATTAATGCACCAGTAGGTGTCAGCAGTGGGCTGGATTAATTGCAGTAAAGCAGGAGAGGAAAGTGGCTGCAGGTTATTCATTGCTTTGTCTCCTAAATTGCACACATAGAGAAGACATTGGAGCTGCAGACTGTAACTAGGTGTTCCTGTTAGTGTCCCAGCTGTGGCTGCTGATTGGTCACCTTCACACACCTTCACACAGTGCAAAACTGCTGTCATGTATCTGTGCGTCTTCGCTTTACCACATTGTCATCTCGCCTCCCTGATGAGCCAACGGAAGCTCGAGTCTGTAGAAAGAGATGAAACACTCTGTCATGTTGGTTAGTTTCTGTGTTTCATTTTTAATATTTCTACAACCAAATACATTAGCTTGGTTAAATACCTGATAACTGAAGCCATGTGTTTGCCATGCTTTTATCTGGTGGATAAAAGCATGGCTGCTGATTAGCCTACATGACGCAGTGGTGAAGTTTGTTTCTTTAGGGTTCAGTTTCTCCCGCCAGCCATCAAAGCTGAATGACTAAAAGAAAATAAATCATGAGAAAAGGCCAGAGTGGACTTCGGACATACTTTTCAGCTGTAAAATCTACATTAGTATTTTCACTCTTGAGTCAAGACTTTCAGACTTGATGTGAGATCTGTCCTGGACAGAGTTTAGACTTTACCTCAGCTTTGGGTTTTGGCCCCTTTATTGGAAGATTTTTTTTTTCCTGTCTGAAAAAATAACTAATCAGACGAGCTATGAGTCAGAGCAATGCTTCCATGGAAAGCTCTTTTTACATTCAACTTAGAACTTTGTTTTGGTTGCAGTTAAAGTGGCTTCAAAAGTATTCAACTTTTCCACATTTGGTTTCAGATTAAAACCAAAAATATTAATGTTGATCAAATTCTAGTACAAAACGGCTCATAACTGTGGAAGGAACAAGACGGATGGGGTGAGGTGATGAATCAAATTTACTAAATGAGTAATTACTGGAGTATGAAGACTTAAAAAAAATAGGATCTTTTCTGAATAACACCCTCAGAGCAGTGATTAAGCCAAAACTCAACAAAAAATACTATATTTAGCATCTAAGATTAAAAAAAAGCATTGTCGAGTTTTAACTTTGTTGGTTTAAATTGTGTAAAAAAAACCTTAAGTACCTTTTGCTTTCCAATTATTAATTGGCTAATGCAAAAATTAATCTTCACATGACCAAGTGTACACATTGTATTTTTGGCAATAAAGTATTTTTCTAGCTTAAAAAAATGAGCTGAATTATTTGTTTACCTCTTTTAACATATTTCTAATATTATACAAAAAGGCTTAAGTGGTTACATGAAAAATCTACAATATGTTCCAATTTGTTTCTCCAATTAATCAATTAATCATCTGAATAATTGATGGATTGTTTGCTGCAGATTTTTCAAAATCCAAATCTGAGGATCTCTGAGGTTTGTCTTTGAATCGATGCGCGGTAAAACCTCTTCGTACTGCAGTTCTGTCATAAAATCCCAGTATAACAGAAAACGCCTGTGGTTGTAACATGAACTAATGTGGAAAGGTTCAGAGTTGTGAATGCTTTCGCAGGCTTTTCTTCTAAACGCTAACCAGTGTAGCATTTTGTGGTATTCCCTCCTTACCCGATCTACTGCTTTCAGCTTTGCTCTGTTTTTTTTTTTTTTATTCCTCTTGTCGTGTAAATCCTTTCTCCTGCTGCAGCAGTAATTGTGAAATCTTGAACTGATTGGAGCCGGTTTTCTCCAGTGTAATTTTTGCGTTTACCTGCAGCTGCACTCCTGGAGTAAATTGCAGACTGCAGTCCCGTCATCTTAGCAGGGCCTGCTCCCACTCCCAGTGTGGCCACCTTATTGAGTTGCAAACATGTTATTTCACGTATGGTTGGAGGTAAAGTGCACTCTCACTGTCGGTGCACATGTGTTTTGTATTGTGCAATTGTAAATGCTTATAGACCAACAGAACATTGATGCTGCAGCTTATTCTAGCAGCATGTCAGAGACCTAGTTACCGTCTCCTAGCTTTTTTCTGAAAATGAATTGAACCAATAATCATTCATGGAGCTTCTTTGAGGAATCCTTTAAAAATGTGGATTGAACGCTAATATTAGTTGGCGTTCAATCCAAATTGAAGGTCGGTGCTGCTGTGTCATGTTCAGTATTGAGATGCTATTTTAGGCTTGAATAACTGATGGGCTAACTCCATTTAGCTCGACTTGAACACAGCAACAGTCTTTTCCTGCATCCTATCAAATCCTTTTTTTTTTTTTTCAGAAGCAGTTTTGTGCAGCTTCTCTTAACAAGATCCACGGACGTACCACAAAAGTTCAGGCTGGAACATTTGGATGTAAACAATAATACAGAAGATTAATTGCCTTCAGATTTTTCATTCAGTAATATTTAAATAATTGATTATTGCAAAATAAACGTGTTTAGCAGAAGCACTAAATAAAACTGTAATTTTCTCACTGGAAATCTTTTCTTCTCTAAGATTCTAAGAATATTATTCACAAACGTGTCCTTTAGACCGTCGTTGGAATTCCTGCTCTTGTTTCTTCAACCTGGAGCAGTGAAAACACTCTGACCAATCTCCTCAGCTTCCTGTCACTCTTCCAGGCCTGGGACTGCATTAAATCTGCTGATAAACCTCCTCACAATAACTTTATTGACTTCAGTAATATCTCTCCGTGCCAGTCGGCTCTGCTCTTCCACGCAGCCAGACATTTTCAGTGTCCTGTTGCCGATGGCACACGGAGCTCAAAGCTTTCAAAATTTTATTACTAATGGACGCTGCCATGTAAACTGGTCCTGTCTTCCACTGTTTGCTCTGCCAAGCCAGCCTGTAGTCCTGACTTTAAGTCCTGACTCCCAATATTCCACAAATGAGAATATTGGGAGAATTTTGCTTTGCATCCTCATTTTTATAAGAAACATGAAATGCCTTACATTCACATTTTCTGAAATTAAATCAGTTCTGATAATTAAAGTCCAACCCATCAGTATTTTTCTAGCTGGTACTGATGACTGATTTTCTTCCAGGTCTGACCAGCCAATTCCAATTCTCTTAAGAGCTACAACATATACTAACAAATTTGCTTAAAATTTCTTTTAACTCCATTAATAAAGTTAACTACAACAAAAGAATAGGATATGTTCCTTTATAGAGCTAAATCCTGTTTAAATTCAATAGAAAATAAAGCGGATAAAAAACTTTCCGCATTCATGCCAATGTACCTATTTTTTTAAATCATTATTTATGGACTTTGTTGAGTCGATGTGTTTACCAAGTCTGATGGATTTATTGAACACGGACTTATCTGACTAGCTTATCAAGGGAAATTGGCTATCAACTGTCGGATCACGAGTAAATGATTTTGAATGGGTCTGTCGAAAAATATACAACTATTTATCGTATTTTTATTCATTACCTATTGTATTATTTAATGTTTCACAGCCAATCTTAAGAGGGACATTGTACTGCCAGTGCCTGACTCTCTAAAAAATTTAGCAAAGCTGTAAATAAAGACCCCTGTGTGATCAGGGGAAAGATATTTTGACACATTTGAACATCCTCATGTGACTCCAAGAAAATAATTGGCTGGGATATTAAATCTTTAATGCGTGAGAACAAACCGGTTGGAATTCGATCCGATGGAAAACGATAATCATGACGGAGTTAACAGCTGTGATGGAGTTTCCCCTCATGTTGACCGCAGTGCAGCAGTCAGAACAGGTCGGCCAGCCACAGCAGCAGGTTGCGTGTTTGGAAGCAGCAATCCATGTAATGAAGATTGGCACCCACAACCCCCCAACTTTCCTTTTAGTGTACAGATAGCATGTTTTCTACCTTCTGATTTGTAACATGAAATCCGTTTTTTACGTCTTCAGCCATCATCTTCATTTGTGCAAGACCCTCCCCTAGTTGGGTGCTATTCATCAATTTTAATACCTCTTCATAGCAAACAGCTTTCAGCCTTCAGAAAAAAGGCAAGAGTCAATAAAGAGAATCTGATTTTGTAACTCTAGACATTATTATCTGGAGTTATTGGTGAGATTTTGTCTCTTGAGAAGGTGAGAGCCTCGTCATGTTGAACCCCGTGTCACATGTCCATCCAGAGGCCTTGGAGTGATGTAACTATTAGTCATTCTGCTCTCGGTGCGGGAAAACAAAAGCTTGGCCCAGAGCTCGGTCTTTGTGCCTTGTGGTCATTGTTGAAAGGTTCTTAAAGCTCCACTGCGAACAAAACAGCACAAAACCCAGCACTAATTAGGCACTGTTATGGTTGATGAAAACGGGTTTATGACGTTATCTGTTCCACGGAAACCTCCGCTCCTGAGTTTTAGTAGTTTATTCCATGACGGTGTTTAGTCAATCATCAGCAAGCATGACCTGCTCACACCGTTCCGTTTGCTCTGTCTTCTTGTAGTGTCTGAGTAGACTGATTTATTACCACCGGCTCCGGTGGGAAACATGCTTAAATGTGGAATGTTTTTACTGCTGAGCCGGCCACTTGGAGGAACTGCACTTCAGGGGGCCGATAAGTCATCTGGAAGACTGTTACTCTGCTTTACCTGACTCATCAACATGATTTGTGGGTCAAGAAAATTACTTTCAAGTTTTTTTTTTGTTTGTTTTTTTCCTTGTGCTTTATCTGACACAAAAGGATAATAATGAACGGTTACCACCAGTGTGCAGAATGGCCTGAATTAGCAGGATGCACATATCGACTGTATACTCTTTGCACTTTGGTGGAAATCCATTTCAGCCCCACTTAGTTCCCTTTGCAACAAAGGTTAATCTGTGTTGGATGGTGCTCCAGCTATCCTTACGCAGAGCTGTGCATGCACACCTCAGTAATCAGATTTATTTAGTGTCCCTGCTCCAAGCTATGATCTCACCCTGCTTTCAGCGCCTCGCTGTGTTTAGATTCCATTGCACTCCTGAGCCCTATACCCAATCCATTTTTATAGCTTAAGTAATGATTTTAGATATAGCCCCTTCACACTTCCTTCTGCAGCTCCCATTCACTGCAGCAGAGGCCTGCAGGCGGCCCGATTCTACCTCCGCCTGCTCTGCTCTTCTGCAGTCTGACAAACTGCCGCCATTGTTCTCCGAACTGCAAACTGCCATCCACAAAGCTTTAGACTCCAACCCCATGGAGTCATTTTTCGCGAGTCATTTTTCACAGTAAATCTTTTCTAATTGAGTTCTTCAACCCAATGTCAAATGTTTAATGCTGAAAAGTAAGTTGCTTAAAGTTGACGTTTGTAACTTTGATAAAAAATATGTTTCACGTATTTATTAAAACTCAGCATGTCGTAACAGTTTGCTATAAGACAGATGGTCTGTGATAAGATTGATTTTGTCTTCGACTGAACTTCGACTGTCGTCTGAAGAAATGCACCGCTGCTGAGTCGTTCTGACCAAAATCAACCAATCAGAGGCAGGAGGAGGGTCTTACCACTCCCAATCATCCTCATGTACGTGCTGCTAAATGTCCAAATGGTGGCGAAGCAACTTACTGTTGCAGAAAAGCAGTTTATCCGCTGTCATTGGAGGTCTTAACTAGCCTGAGCAATTTGACAAGCTGTGCTGGCTGCTGGTCCAGCTGTCCGCTGTGTGTCTGTGTCCAGATTCACTTGTAGCGACTGTCAGAAACTCCAGTAATTGTCTGCTAACCTCAGAGAGCTGCGGATGGAGAGCAGCTGATATAAAAATGCCCTTAATTGTTTTTTCTAGCCTTCCTGCCAAAAGGAGAGATGACGTCATATTTTTTGTGTGTGATAAGTTGCTGTAGGCTTAACTGTTTTAAAACGGAGAGGATTTGAGACTTTACTCTGCTTTTAGCATTTTAAATTAGCGGTGTTTGGTGTTATAAACTGTGAAAATCCATCTCTCTGTGAATCTATTTGAGACGAGGTAGAACCTCTCCCTAGCTGAGATCTCCAAAAAGCTGCCAGTATTTCTAACCAGTCCTGAATCAAACTCCATAATTTTCCGGACTGAGTAGGAACCTTTTGCCAAAACAAAATGCATTACAAATCCCAACCTGCACTGTACACTTAAAGGGTTCTTGGCAAGTAGATTCCAAATCAGTACAAACATTTGAGTATTTTTTCTAGTAACGGTTTAGAAAATTAGATTTAGTTTTAAATGTGCGTTCTTGTCTTTAGTTAAGACCATTTATTTTCTCCCCATTAGCAGCTTGGGTACACTATGTTAGGTTTCCTGGACATCATCAGAGCTCGTCCTGTCCAACCTGTCTTTGGTGTTGCGCAGCAGTGGGCTGAATAAACTGGGTCATCGCTGGATTATCATTTGATTTTCATAAGCAGACATATAGTTGTGAGATTCAAAGCTCTGCCGGGGCAGATGGGGTGAGCGAAATCTCAGCTAACGGTAACGCACAGCTTGGGTTGGCCCGGCAGCGAGTGCTGTCACTGCGCCTGTTTTCCACTGCACACGGTGGGTTCCACGGGGAGATTTTGGGGCTTCAGAGACTGACGTTTAGGCTCTGAAATGCTGTTGTAAATTTAAAATAAATTTCAGGAATAATGTATGGATCTTTTAAAATTCTTTTGGGGGAGATGAACAGTTTTGTTAGCATTCAGGCAACCCCCTGTGCATGGATAGATGAGCATACAGTGAACGTAATGTCAGGGTTGAGGCAGAAGTGTGAAGCCTCTCGAGCTGCTGCTGTGGAGACAAGTTGGTGAGCGGTATGGTACGGTCTGGGTGGAGCTACACAATACAGTTTATTTATTAAACCATCGCTGCTTGAAGCAAGCATGAGACATACTAGTGAGTCACTTTATCCTTGCTTTAGTACAATGCCACATTAGGCGGTTGAGTTAAAACCCGCCTGCCCAATGAGAGTCCAGCTGGCAGAGGAAAGGTTCTCCTGAGTACACCGGACCATAAGTTATCGTACCGAGACCAATGCTGTGCCGTTCATTTTAAACAAGGTCAATAGAGCTCACCTAACCTTTCTGTTTTTGACTAAGATTTTACAAAATGTTTAATGAAGGTACAGTTAATGGCACCAAGAATCAAAATGATAAGACATATAATTAAAGATGGTTTACCTGAAACAGTTTATTGGGAAATATGAACTAGATAAAAGCTCAGTTTAGTTCTTCTTGTTTCTTCCAAAAAGTAATTAATCAGGAGTTAAATTAACCTAATTCTCCACTAAACTCCAATGGAAACACTTGAGTTATGTGATCAACAACCAGATGTTACTACAGGTGAAAAAGATGAAGAGAGTGTCAGGAGGGTGTTGGAGGATGTATATTTTAATGACTTGAACAAAGATATTGATGTGTGATTTTAATCACAATATTTGATGGAAACATCGCCATTGCAAAATTTTTTATTTTTTCCAATAGTGGGATATCAAATCTTGGCACACATTTGTCATAAAAACTCAGCATATGTTCTGCATTGAACTTAAAATGTATTAGGTAGACTAATCTATCAGTGTTTATCTTGATTAGTTGAATAATGAACTTTTAGTTTTTTTCTAAACATTCTCATTGTTTCTCATTTCCCTTTTGCCTTTTAAATCGCCAGCTGCAGAGTGAAGGGCAGAAAGTGTTCTTCAAGACTTAGGCTCTCAAACAATGTTTTTATCCATATTGGCATACAGTTATGGTGATGGAGAAGAGCAGCCTCTGACAGTTTTAACACATGAACAAATGATCTGCTGTCTTAAGTAAACAGAAAACTAGTGGTGGGAATCTTTAGGTTCTAGTTGTGTTGGTTCAATTATGACTCAGATGGTTAAGATGCGATTATAAATAAATATATATAAAATATATAAATATATAAAATTGTTCACACCTCCGCCGTATGACTCAATATGCTCGCTGAATATGTAAAGTTATGATGACATCCGAAATTGTGGGAATGGCTTTCCATGCATCCTATGTTACATCTATTTTATTTACCTATCACTTTAAGCTCTAGATTGGGTCTGTAGTAATGTAGGTCTGAGGCGAAATGTTACCTCTAGAGTTGGGATGCAGCAATATGAAAATTTGGGCCATTATCGATATCCGGTATTAACATTGCTGTTACATATATTTCGATAGCCTTTTATCATCTTGAAAAAAACTCCCCATAATTCTGTCCCGTTCCACTGCTACATGACATAAACAAATACCACATGGCCTACCCCTCCAAAAACAAACAGCAACATGGAAATAAATATCGGCTGTCAATTTTGGTCCAGTTTTATCATGTTTTACTACGACCAATATTGGCTGATACCACAGAGCAGAGAACACGGGTTTCGCTTTGCATTGCTTTGCCCAAGCAAACCAACATAAACTTCCTTCAGTGGACTTTAGGGATATATCTTATAATCCACTTAAGTAATGGATTATTGTATCAATTACTCTGATAATCGATTAATCAAAGAATTGGCCACTCGAGCCTCTTTCATATTATGCATTAAATAGACCAACAATTCAGTTCCTATTTTAAATAAGAAAAAGAACCATCTGTGAGTTTGATCCCACCTCTCCTTCCTGCCTCCAGTACTTCATGTTGTCCACCAATTTGCTGGCGAATGCTCGTCATTTTGCCTCTCTGCCTGTTGTAGCTTGAGTTGTTTTGTACTTTCATACCAGACAAAACATGCCATCTTCTGAACAATTAAAAATCCATATCAGCTCTTCAAAAATAGTTTTAGTAATCAATTATTCTATCTATTATTCTGACAATTGGATAAAAGCATTGGCACATGGGTGATTAGTTGATTACTAAATCAGTTGATGATTATTTCAATAATAGGTTATTGCGATTAATCATTTCAGTCTCACTGTGTTTGTGCCGTTACGGCTCAAATCCAACAATCTACTGCATATTACACCCAAGCAATTCTTTGCTTACTTTACATGCTCTGATATCATGATGCTGATTATTCAGCTGCAGGTCTGCAGTTGCTCCTTGTGATCTTGTTTGTAATTGGTTGAGATGTTGGGCTGTGACCGGAGCAAAGGGCTGCGGAGGTCATATATTCAGAGGATGTATGTCGCCGTGGTTATTTTCTGCAGCAGCCTGCTCTCTTGGAGTCTGCAAAGGCAGCTGAAACTGAGGCAAAGTCTGTTATTAATATGTAGGGATGTACCGCAAAAAGGTAGTTCCTGGTCTGGACATGTGGAAGAGCAGAAAGCAGAAAGCACCCCCCTCCCTTCATGTCCTCTGCTTCTTTTTGGAATCTCTCTCTTTCTCTCCCTCCATCGTTCTTTGTCCTGCAAACACACAAACTGGAGAAGGGGAGAAGGGGGAGGGGTTAGCCAGCATGTCAAAGACGGAGGGGGGGAGAATGAAAAAGCGAGTGAATTGCATGTGGCAGAGGGACACAAAAAGCAGACGGTCAGGTCAGCCGGGAACAAAACTAAACGAAAACATCTTTTCTTTCCTTTTTTTTCCCTTCTTGATTACGTGTAACCTCTTCTTCGCTGCTGCTGAGCAGATTGGTTGTCAAACTTGTGCTGGGTGCGAGCCGTCAGAGAGAGGACGCCAGCTAGAAGGTGAACGTTTAAAGAAAGAAAAAATAAAAATGAAGATGGGGTATCACAATGGTTGGATGGAAAAGAGGGGAAAATGGAGTAGATGAAAGCTGTCCCACTGAGGAATCCAGCAAACCGCTCCACCGCCGGTCGCCCTCCAACACCAGCTGCTGGTGATATTGTTGTCTCTGAATCGCACGCTAGGAGAGCCTGCGCTGTAACGGGAAAGAGGGCGCAGAGCTGACAGCCGGACCCTGCTGCGGGAAAACAAGGCTCCTTCATGTCCGTCCCGTCTGTAGAGAAAGACTCGGTGGGAATGGTGCTGGGGACAGGTGCTGGACCGATCAGAGCGATCAAACCGAGTGTGAAAGTGTCAACTTTGAAGGGAACGAACACCCGCTAGGAGTGCAACCTGACTCGACCTGCAGTAAGTGTGGCAGATGTTTGTGTTTGTGACTTTGCCCTTTGGTTCTTCATGCAGATTGTCATCCTACTGCAGAAAGTGGAAGAATTGCTTGGATTTTTTTTTCTTTCTCTAAAGAAAAATCAAAATTCTTTTCTTATTACACAAGTCTGATGCAATTCAGTTTCCTCTCTTATCTGTGTCTATAAAAAAAATTGTGTAAAACTGTGAGGTGGACAAATATGGTGGCATTCTGCAGATCTTTGCTCAACAGAATAATAAACAAATATTTAGCTGTGTGTAGCTTTAAAACGACTTAACACTTTGACCAGTCTGAATTGTTCTTCATCACTATTTATGAACTTGGCTAAGGTTTCTACTATACTTGACAGTTTCTTCTAGAAATGTAAACATTGATGAAAAGATTGGAGGGTGCTAGGTATTTTCTCTCTACGGTACCAGAGAATATCATGAGAAAGCAACAAAGATGTGAAGTTTTTGTAAATCCAAAGAGGTTTGTGGTAATTCTGTTTCCAGATGTGCAACTTGAGTCCACAGCGGCCAACTCGGATGAGCTGAGCTAGCAATTAGCTTTTCTAAATGTTTCAGAATTAGTCATTGGGTATTCTAATTGTCTCTAAACAGTTATTTTTGAAAACCACATTTTCTGTCTTTTATTTTGTTTGCTGTTTTTCTTGTGATACCATATTTTCCACATTATAGGTGTGCTTATAGCACACCTATAATCCGAGTTTATAGGTGTGCTTCCGGTGAACCTTATATATGGACCAATATTGAGCCACAACAGGTCTAGCAACTATGGTAAGCAGCCACTGACTTCATTTTCGCCCATAGAAGAAGAAGCGTGCGGTGCATGCTGGGATAGTTGTCACAACACAGGTTTGTAATCTATTAATAAGGTTTGACTGACCTATCTACCTACCGACCTGATAATCAGGTCATCTGCAGGTCATTTAGCACCAAGTTCTCCACGAACATGCTGTGCATGAACGGAGAAGGGTGACCATCGTCCGGCCACGCCCCAGCCCAGTCGCGGAAGGCTGTCCTCGCTGACCAGAGTCGGACTGTTTTGTTGACATTCCCGTTAGTGCAGCTCCATCTAGCTGCCTCTACTGTAGCGTCTATTCTATGCGCCTTGTAATGCCTACATAATGCCTTGTATATGAAAAAAGTTTTAAAATAGGCCATTCATTGAAGGTGCGCCTTATAATCCGATGCGCCTTATAGTGCGGAAAATACGGTAATTATATTAGCATTCCGTAACTAAAGCTGCTCAGTATTGATGTCCAGTTTTAACCTGCTGGTTTTCAGTTGATCCTTTAATAAATAAATAACATTGAAATTGTTTTTTTTTTTTTACATTTTTATTTATATTTACCGTTTCTGGAGAGGTAGAGAGAAACAAGGATGAAAGGTTAGCATCTTATGCTAGCAGTTGGCATGTTAACTTTAGTATCTCCCCACAGACTGAAGACCTTTACTTTAACTGTAGGATTGCCA
Organism: Micropoecilia bifurca; assembly: GCA_903067075.1. NCBI lineage: Eukaryota > Metazoa > Chordata > Actinopteri > Cyprinodontiformes > Poeciliidae > Micropoecilia > Micropoecilia bifurca. The sequence goes on from CAEGAF010159166.1 coordinate 24,741, forward strand.
AAAGACTCAGAACATATCCAAATCCAGGGTTTTCTGAGACAGACTGATGTTGAAAGGTCAGAAGATGAAACATCAGCTTTGTGGCCTTATCCTCTGTTAGTTTGCTAATCAAGTAGCAGCCTGAATGAAATGCAGACATGTCATAAATGGTTTCCTTTTTAAAATCCGGCGTGACGGTGCTTCTTCTCATAAAATGTCTACACACCTGACTGATGCTGGAGGCAGATTTCTTCTGAACGTGGCACCTGGCATGCCAGAGAGTTCAGCCTTTCTTTTATCAAACCGGAGAATTTTAATCCTAATGATTTGAGAGTCCTGCAGCTGTCTTTTGGTAAAGTCACTCCACAGAGCAATTGTGGAGCTTTAACAGAATGACCATTGGGTTATTGGTCATTTCCCTTAAGACTTTTCTTCCCTATTTGCTGAGTTTAGTTTAGGAATTATCCTGGTAGTTCCAAATGTCTTCCATTTACGAACGATGGAGGTCATTAGGAGCTTCGAAGCAGCAGGACATTTCTGTAGGCTTCCTTACAAAAATCTTTCTTAATGCTGTTTCAGCAGATGAAAATACAAGACCTGTAGTTGGATGGGTGTTTGCCTCGAGTTCAGCGGTATCTACTGTAATTTGCAGAGTTGTATAGATGGTTGACTTATTTATTGGTGGGAAACAGTCCTGTCAGGCTCCATTGGGAAAAAGACATTGAGCCTTTTGGCAAAATGGTTGATTTGTTGTTCATGTTTCTCTCTGTGTAAATACTTTGATGAACCAGAGATTAGAAGTCAGATTTTGCATTTTGGATTATTAAAATAGCACTTCTAATTTATTTTTTCCCTGAAGTTTCTGCTTTCAAAATCTCCCTCGGAATCCTATAATACATAGTTAACCTAAAAATCAATTAGATGATGTTCAAAATGCTTCTGAGCTTTCTCTGTTCAGGTTGCTGTGTCTGTGAGGCAGCATGAAGCTTTTCCATAGCTCATTCTCACAAAGAATGAGCCAAACATGCACCAATACCAATTTTTTGAGGGTGTTTTGTGATCTCTGACTGTTAGTTTTTGTAGAGCGTTGACCTGCCAAACCTGGCTTTCTTTTTTAAATATAAGATTTAAGAACAACCCCAGGTCTTTTTGTGGTAAGCAGTCATTATTTACGGACTGCGGTGTTCCCTTTGTGAAAGCAAAGATGCTATAAAACACGGTTTTATTAATCTTTTAATACAAAATCCTGTTTCAGATCATCCTTTTGCTCTGTGATCTACACTTGTTTATGATTCTGTGTGAATAACCTGAACATTGAGTTGTAAAATGTTATGAAGAACTGCAGAGGGAGGGATGTGGTAATGCGGCACAAATCAAATGGAGAACAGCAGCTCAGAACCAAGGCCTCGTATCGACCCCCTAGTTGTCTGTCTGGTTGGAGAAATATGTTTATCAGCAGAATCTGTTGCTGAAGATCACCCACAGCATCGTTGCTCATAGTTAAAACCTTGAGTCCGTTCAGACAGCCTGCCTGCATTGAGATATGGACACATGCACTGTGTCTGGTTTACATCTTAATGGAAGATCCTTTGGTGGAGGAATGCTACTTTGTTAGCCGCTAGCCTCGTCGATCTCTGCAGGTCGGCTTCAAACGATGTACAGTTCATGTTTATGGTGGAAGCGTTGTCTGAAAGGAGTTAAAGGTGAAATAATTCTGGAGCCTCTCTGCCGGCATTTCTGGACCCAATATCTTGTCCACAATGTTCACACTGAAGAATGATTGTTTTTGGCAACCTGGTATCACCTGTGAGATGTTCACCAAGTGGAGGAAGATATGTTTTCAGCTTCTGGTTGTCAAGCTAAAAACAACCAGCTTGACAAATAATTGGCATATAATGTCCAATTATTTCCCACAGGACACAGCATAGGGTGTCCAAGAGGGTAACACAGAGGACCAACTTTAGGACTGGTATAGTGTTGGGTCTGTGGAGATCTTTACATGGGTGACAGGACCCCAAATATAAGCTATTGGTTGTTACTTGAGGTCTTGGTTGCTCTTTTTAAGCTTTTTAACTTTTATTTTCTGTGCATCCAGGTATAACAGTCTTGTATTTGTCCTTGGATTGGTCCATTTAGGACATAATGTTTAGGTGGGTCCATTGCAACATCTCCACATTGCAATGACTTCTCTTTATTTCCATTCAAACCCAACATTCGTTCTGATGAAATTCAGAAAAGATGTGGTCTACTCCTCTTAAATGCCTCCAACTATTGAGCCATTTTTGTTGTTGCTTCACAGTTTTCTCTGAAAACAGGAAGGCTTTTCAGTCATGTATGTAAAACCGAGATAATCGCTTGTTGCTGTCATGGTATGTTGTCAGAAAGAAGAGAAACAACCACAGAAAGGACATTGTTGCCATGTGAAGGCTCTATTCACTGTATATCTAGCAGAGACAACTGCGTCTGATTGAGGTTTGCTCAGATGGGAACACAAACACACAGATGTCTTTTTCCTTCACTCACTTTGGAACCCCTCCCGCTTCTACCCCAACATACACAAACACAGATTCACACAACGTTAATAGTAAATGGACTGCATTTAGCTGAAGCTTGTCCAGTCTTACTGACCTCTCAGTGCTTTCACGCTACCATGCAGCCGTTCAAACACACGCACATACACACACACACACACACACACACACACACACACACACACACACACACACACACACACACACACACACACACACTGACATGCAGAGAATCTGGGTCAGCCCCTCACCAATACATTTTTATCCATTTCATCCCCCTGTACTTCAAACACTTTGTGTTAGTTTATCATGTAGTTTTTATATATGAATAAAGTTGTAATATATATGAATAAAGTTGTAATTAGTCACAGAAATGCTCCAATTTCACTATTTTATTAAACTGTATTTTTTTCTCAAAACTTTGTTTTAAGCCCTATTTACATTCATTATGAATGTGAATATATATGTATTTATTTTTAAATGACACCTTATGACTACACAGTTACGTCTCAATTTACTCAATTTAAACGATTAGTTTTGCAGAGAGTTGGTCTGAAACATCCTGCCACCAGATGGCTTTAGGATGTTTTGTATGGTGTGAAAGTACAAAATAATTCAAGCTAGAAAGGGCAAAGAGGCAAAATGATGAGCATACTCCAGCAGATTGGTGGACAACATGAGGCTCAGTGTCCTGCCAACAAACTGCTGAACGCAGGACGGCTAAGTGGGATCAAACTCACAGACTTCCTACTGACCACACAGTTACCCTTCAAAGTTTTGTTGTTTAGAAATATTGCCTGAAATTTGCCCATCACTCACACATTACCAATTAGAATAGTTTAAAACATTATTTTGAAAAATCCTACCTAACTCTTTTGAGCACAAAGTGGAGCCATCTGGCGGTGCGATCTGTTACCACCATATCAACTGGTTTTAAGTTTTGGAGCCATTTTCTAGGATCTGCTAGAAAATGGCCATAATTTGGTCATGTGACTCCACTAAACCAGCAGGAGACTTCTGACAGGTACTTTTATGTTATGTGGAACCAATAAATCAACCCAGATTTTCTTAATTTGGGGAGATTGGCGTGGCTGAAATATTAAAATATTTCATCTTTACATCCATCGCTACCATGGTTTTTAATGACTTGGCAAGCTTATCATGCTTTGGTTTTAAGTGAATTTCTTATTTAATGGAAACACAGCAATCTGGAAATTGTGTTTTTTCCACTTGAGCAGAATATTGAAACAATTTTGCCCACATTTGTAATGGAAACACAGCTATTGTCCCTTTTTACCTACAGTCAGAAAGCTGACCGATGGACGACCCCGGTTACATCCGAACGTGTGCGGTTAGCAGTAGTCACCCCACTACTGCCACCTGACTGACTTTGTTTATATATTTAGCAGCTTTTCAGACAAAAAAAATCTGTATCGTCCAGAATCGGCAGGTCAGGCTTTTTAATGACAAACTGAGACCAAACTGTTTAAGTAGAGTCTAAAGATGGATCAGTGTAGTCTTCAGCCTGTAGTGGCATATCCTGAGATCAGCAGGTACTTCTTACCAGATAAACTGAAATACCGTCACAAACAATGTAATAAGATCATTTACTGCAATCTGCATATCTGTTAAATCCAGGTTTTGTAGTCTCGGATCTCTTGAACATCTGTGGCTCTAAATGAATCCAGTTCTTGTGATCTGAATGTTTATTGTTCAGATGGAGACGTGTAACATTTCCTTCCTGTGTGGTTGTCTGATCTTTCAGCTGACCCTGGGAGATGAGCAGTGTGAAGTGACACGGAATGGTTATGAGTCCAAAGAGCTGGTGTACTTGGTTCATATCTACTGCCAGGTAAGACTGCAGACTTTACGCTAGCTGCGCGTCCACTAGATTGCACAATTTGACATTTCCAAAGTGAATAATAAAAACACAAAGATTCGGATAAATTCTCGGTTTTTGATGAAATGTTTTTGGCAAAACATTTTATCGGCAAACCGTGATGCAGCTTTACTTTGCAAAACTGCATCACACAAGTCGCTTGATCGACAAACTTATTTGGTTGCCGCTGAGGCAAACCATGAAGATGACGACGGCAGGAAGAAGTTGGAGGATTATGTTTTCTAATGAACAAATTTATGCACGTGTGATTTTAATTGCGTTTCTTAATTGGAAACACAGAAATAGCTAAATAGTGTGATTTTGACATTAGCAGAATATTGACCACGTTTTGCACATTATTCAGCTACTGATCGTCATCACATCAGTAGCTGTTCAGGTATCATACGTCCTTCCTTATTTATTCAACTCCTTGCAGCCGTCCGAAAACCTGTAAATCTGCCCCGGTTCTATTTGGAAAAGAGGAAAAAACCTCCTGCATAAACATGGCCTGGAGTCGAGCACTCTGAGCCCTCAATAGAGGAAGACGGGTCGAGTGCCACAAACCCAAAAAAGGAGGAGTAAGCAGGCGCGTCGGCTGAAAGTGGAGCAGAAAAGCCCACAGAGTCCTCCCTGTGGCGTCTCTCCCTGCCAGCATTTTTTTAAAACGGCACCAGGATCAGTTGGCTGAGCTGCGTTCTGCAGCTCCCATCCCACAAGTTCTGGCTTCACTTCAAATAGATCCTTCTTTAGCAAATCAAAGCAGAGGACATTTTCTACCTCTAGTTTGCCTCCAAGGGTTTTCTTTTGTTGTTTTTTTTTGCTTGTTTGTTTTTTTTTTTACAGGATCTAACGGAACAAATCTCTGAAATCCTGGTTTTGTTTTTGACTAGAAATGGGTTAAACTGAATGGAGGGGATTGGAGGAAGGAACTCTGGGTTTTAAAAAAAATCTTTCTATTTAGATAATTGTTATAGCCAATGAAAACCCTTTTTTTCAGTGAAAGCTAAATGTTCCATAAGATCAAATTAAAAATGTTTTTTAAAGAATGTTGGTGGAAAATCAAGTGGAAGGAAAAAGTCTAGTGGCTAAAGGTCCACCAGCAATAACTACAACTGCAACCTTGACGTTTGGTTGCAAAGTCAGTTCAAGAGTTTGGGGAAGAATCACAGCTGGAGTTAGGAGCCACTTCCCACACAGTGTGCAACAATTTGAGACCAGAGGTCACAGTTACAGTTATTGTCAACACATTATTTAGATTCTGAAACACAAAATATTGTTGAACCCAGATTTTGCCTTGACTGTTTTTCCTGGCGTCTTGTAACGGCATGCATAATCTTCATTAGCATAAGAACGAGAAGTTAGCTCTGGAAGCAGCCAGTGGATCTGACCGCTGCGTGTGTGTATGCGTGCGTGTGTGTGTGGGTTCTGTTCCTGAAGGGCCGGAGCTGGATTGTGAAGCGCAGCTATGAGGATTTCCGTGTTCTGGACAAACACCTGCATCTCTGCATCTACGACCGGCGCTTCTCCCAGCTACCTGAGCTGCCCCGATTGGACAGTCTGACTGACCAATCAGAGGTGAGCTCGCCTGACCCATCTTTCTGTTCAGTGTTGTGATGTAGAAAAAAAAGACGGGTGTTCAGGTTAGGAAATGAGTGACTCCGTGTCAGAACCCACTTTCTCCAATTAAAATGAAGAGGTGAAAGTTCAACTCTTACTCTTTTATACCTTCATACTCTCACCAGTTCTTAATTTTTCTTCATCCATTCAGCTCCACTTTGAGTCAGATTAAAGCTTTGTCATTCGCTGGCAATTATCTTTTAAGATTTAATTCAGCTGTAAAAACTGCCAAAGTTGCTTTGTGCTATTTAAGATAATATAAAACAGAAATATAAAAAGGTATTTCCGCTCAAAGAAAAATACTAGAAAGATATTAATAGCTGTTAATGTACTGAATTAATCAAGAAGTGACTTTGTAAATTATGATAATTTAATGCAATCAAATGTGCCTAGGACATTCAAACATTTGCCAACAGAAATCACCCTCAAAACCATGAATGTCTGACTTACCCAGCCTTGCAAGAACAATAGGCATCAGTTATCTTGTCCACAGCTATATTTATGCTGAGGGTGTGAGGATCTGCTGTGTTCTTCATCGACCAGAAGCTTTTCGCTGTAACGCGCACAGTGTTGGAGGCATCGCATGGCTCAAACACCTTGATGTCGTCCAAAAAAGATTACATGAATTTGTTGGTTCCCCTGTCCATTGTCGTGGCTGATATTTTGTGAAAATTTGGCAGAAATGCTACACTAATGGACTCAGAAATACTTTGCAGAGAGTCAGTCGAAATGAAATTACACATAGGAACTAAGCAACGAGAGGCTTTGTTTGTGAGACTATTAGTCACGTGAGACTTTCGAGGGGCGTTTCTGGGCAGAGTTTGGTAAGGTCCATTGTTGCGATCGCAACTTAACAACCTTCTGGTTAGAGACCTGTAGGGCCAACAGTTTGCTGCAGATGTAATCTATTATTGAGAGGAAGCACCTTCTTAGCTAGCAGCTCACCCATTTCAGTTAAAGTGTTTATCACGCAATAGTCGTAGTTACCAGGTGACAGGGACGGTGGAGTAATGGGCTGTTATCTTCCATCTGTAGTCGGTTTCCCAGATGTTGTTGGCGTACCTCTCCCGACTCTCGGCCATCGCTGACAACAAGATTAACTGTGGTCCCGCCCTCACATGGATGGAGGTAACTCTGCTCTGTCTTAAAGGTTTACCTTAATTTTATTTCTGAAATGTTATTCTATTCATGGCCAAAACCTTTCATCTTTGGTTTGTGTGGTGTCAATCTAACAGGGATTAGACTCTTATTTATTCATTACAAAGAGAAAATTCTGTGTACCTGTATATCACTTTCATATAAGGGTCAGTCCTTTGCCAACGTGAAGCTGAGGAAGTCTTTTTGAAATCACATGGACGGGTCTAAGAATGTGCTTCATAAAATAGTTTTTATCATGGGAGGTATCAGCTTTCAGGGTGAACCAGGAAACACCAGCAGCCCTTTATGTCTGTGAACAACAGGAAAAGACGGGCTGCAAATCTGCAAAAAGCAACAGAGGAAGTTAGTTATTCCAATAAATTTTCCTTTGATTGTTTTGGAGATCTGGAAAATTGTTTTATCAACAGAAAAAAACAGATGGTGTAGTTTCCCTGCAAGATAGTTCTACTTAATTCTGCCAGGAAAAAATGAGTGGGATCAAAATATTGTTCAATAGCTTCTTTTTCCACCATTTCAAGCACAGGTTGGTGATCAAAGTATGCTGCAGTCTGAAGGAAGTGTCTCAAAGATGAGAAGACTGTGATTTTGGGGCAGTGGTCAGGAAACTCCTCAGATCTCATAGCTGGGATCAACTTTTAAGAAGTAGATGGAGAAACGGAAACCAGGTTCACTATCTGTAATCTAGTGAACTGTAAATGTTAAAGTGAGCATAAATTTTAATTTTGCAGGCTTTCTAATAAACCCTTTGTCCATGACTTTTGTTTGACTTTGAAATGCCTCATTTTTATAAAGAGTGAAACTATAAAGTTTGCACTTAATACATTTTTCCAAAGTAGCCTTTTTCCATAAGTGGAACCTTATGATGGTCTGAGTCTGGAAACTTTACATTTCTCTGGAGTGACTTTATTTAACAAGATGAAATAAAACCTAAGCATGATTGCTGCTTTTGTAAATATGTCCAAACTAATAACTATGGAGACATTTCCTTTAGTGATCTATTAGTTGTGCATCGATGCTGTTAATGATATTTATTGTGTGTGCGTGTGCGTGTGCTTGTGTGTGCACGTATTGACCAGGTGGATAATAAGGGGAATCATCTCCTGGTTCATGAAGAGTCCTCCATCAACGTTCCGGCCATCGCTGCAGCTCACGTCATTAAGCGCTACATCGCTCAGGCCTCAGATGAGCTGTCATTTGAGGTGATGATCACAATCATTAGTAAACCAACAATTTTTTTTCATTATTATTATTATTATTATTATTATTATTATTATTATTATTATTATTATTATTATTTATTTTTCTTTATTATTTGGATAAGCATTTTCTGTTTTGTGTTTAAAGGTGTATCTGTATGGATGGTTGGTTGATGGTTAGTTGTTTATGGTGCAGTGAATTTACATTTGAGGGATGTGCTAAAATTATTTTTCTTGAAACTACTCTTTCAAATGTTTTTGTCAGTATGCAACATGCATTACAAACTGTAAATGAATTAAATAAACAAATAAGTAATAAAAAATCATCACTTATCAACTAATATCATTAGTATCTCAAGAAGAAGAAATACTTCTTGAATCCTTCAGGTTCCTGCAAAGGGATTTGGTAGCACATGAGAGCAGCGAGAGAAAGATGACACCAAGCATTAACAGGAACTGAAAAGATGTTTATATGTTGACAGTGTTGATCCTCTTCTTGTCTGTTTCTCTGTGCAGGTTGGGGACATCGTCTCTGTGATTGACATGCCCCCGAAAGAGGACACCACCTGGTGGAGGGGCAAGCACGGCTTTCAGGTACTCTCACACCACATGGCAGAAATCAAAAGAATCCACCTTCACTTTCAGTCTGAGCCTCAGGCGTTACGGCTTGAGGATTTTAGGAGACGAGAAAGAAGCATTGCGTTTCAAAGTAAATTTTTGATGAAAAAAAAAAAAGCAAAAGGCAAATCCGCCTTGTGTGATGCTTTGCAGAGATTACTGGTGCACCTGCCTCTCCTGTGACACTCAACGCATTATTACCAAGCTTTCAGTTCGGACCTGAAACAGGTGTTATTCAGACATGACTTACATGAACAATGACCTGCTGCATTATTGACTACACACCTGCAGTTTACCAAATCTATTTTGAAAATGTTAAAACTGACGATGAGAACAATTTCTTTGTTCTGTTTCTCTTTGTTTTATGCTCTTTTTTATTGTCATATTCCTCTTTAGGACACCAGTCACATAAAGAAAACGGGATTTGTATTAACAAACAGCTGACAGTAACTGCATTTAATCATATTGTCACATTTATTGACATTCATTGATGCCGTCATGGATAATGGATTTTAAACTATTGGAATTCATCGTAACGGCGATAAATCAAAATTCTTGTGAAACAATGTTTTATCACGATAAATGATAAACGATGCGATAAATCCGAGCCTCCATTAACAAAGTAATACAGCAGCATTCAAAATGTTTTTTCCACCCTTCCTGCAGCTCACTGGTCAGAGCCGCTCAAGCTGAAATTTCTGTTGTTTTGATCATCTTTTCTCTTATGTAAAAATATATCTTTAAAATCTGGATCTAATGAAGTTTTTTTGAACTTCATTAGTTCAAAAAAACTAATGAAGACAGATGATTGAAGGGAAGCAACCGTAGCCGTGTAACACTCTGCACGCTAAACGTACAAACCTGCAGATTACCAGAGACCGATGACTGATTGAAACAGATGAGCTGCAGATGAAACAAGTTCTCGTGTTTCCAGTCTAACTAACTCCAGCTCTCTCTTCACTTCCCTTCCTTCAGGTCGGCTTCTTTCCCAGCGAGTGTGTGGAGCTCATAAACGATAAAGTGCCACAGTCCATGACCAACTCTGTGCCAAAACCAGGTACTGCCGCTGCTCTGCATCCATTCTGGACTGGGGGCTTCAGGGTGGGCTTGAGGTTTCCTTAATAATCGATCTCCGTTGACGACATTATAGATCATAAACAACCGTCTTATCACATCAGACTGACTCAGATGTAGGAAATCCGTGCAGATCGTTGTGTAGGAACAAACCGACTCGCGGTCCTTGGCACACCCTCCCTCACCCCAACATCAGCTGTAGCTGTTTAGCATTAGATCGTACTAGAATGGAAGAGAGCGCCATCAAAATGCCAAACCCGTTCATGATCAAAGCGCAGAGTGTTTTATAAATCTGCCTCCTTCCTTCCAAATCCATGATTGTGACTCACTGTCACAACCATCCACTGGGCTTTATGGTGGGTGACTGAATCCAAACCACCACAGACCCTCTAAGACGTTAGGGAATGATGAAATGGAAATGAAAACACTCCAAGTTCCACAAATAATGAGGATGTAGGAATTTCATCAGAGGTTAACGGGGCTTTCAGAGGTTAAATTACCTGGTTTTACTAACCTCCTCTCTAACTAAACCAGACTGCTGCTTTGCTTCTTAGCTGTCGGCCTGCACATCCCCGACTCCCCTCTGTCTCATGTTGGGTTCCTGCTTGCCCACTTTCTGCTTTTCAATGTTTCAGGGCTTGTTTTGATTTTTGCATCTGTTTTGCCATAAAATAGTTGTAGGCCAGTTGCATCATTTGCATACCTTAAAAGTTGCTTTCATTTTTCTGTTCTTTTTTTTAGCCATAACCTTATGACCTATAAACAACAGAGTATTATGTCATAATGAATAAGTTCATTATAAGAGTAAAGCTGTAAGAATGAGAAAAATGTCATAATACAAGAAAAATGTTGTAATAATGCAAGAAAAATGCAGTAATGCCAGAAAAATGTAATAATACAAGAAAAAAATTGTAATGATGACTGAAAAGTCATGATACAAGAATAGTCATAACATTACCAGAATAGTGGTGATAATATGAGAAAAAGTTGTAACACAAGTAAAAAAAGTCATAATACGAGGAAAAATAGTCAAATAGGAGAATAAAGTTGACATAATATGAAAATTAAGTCATATTACCAGAATAAATTTGTAATCATAAAAGAAAAAAGTCATATGACAATCAAGTTGTTATATTTGAATGAAGTAGTAATTCTATAACTCCTGCACAAAAAGCATTTGAAGATTAAAATAAGGAATGTTGAGCATTGTTAGTTCCGTTTTAGGACATAATCTTTTAACCTGTCATCATCAAATTGTTATCAGCAGCAGTAGTTTTTAAAGCAACTTTCCATTTCGAAGGAAGAACTGCGAACCAGACAAATTGGTCACCTCAGATCTTGAAGCTTTGCTCTCATTAAAGCAACTTTTTTTCTGGGTTTTTAGTCTGACCCTCCTACTCTGCTGTACCTAAATGAACAGCTTACTGCAGATAAAAGCAGATTAAGTGTTAAATCCCCTTCTGCTGTGCTGAATATTGCACTGTTTGCTCGGCGCTGCTTCACTTCGTTGTTTACAATGTTTGCTGGTTTGTTTTGAGCATGTCTTAATTTGCTGCCTTTGACTGTGACTCCTCTGCCTCAGCCTCCCCCTCCTATGGCCTGCAGCCTGCTTCATGGAGTCTCTTCCCCCCCTGTGCGTGTTGGTATACACACCTCACCTGCCTGTCTGAATATTCACCCTCACTCACCTGCATATAAACACACAGTTGTTCAAAATGACTTTTATTTAAAAATGCAGATCAAATTCCAGTGCAGCTTCTTCACTCGTTAGATCCAGCTAGTTTTTCCTTCGTACACACGAAAACGTACACGGCTGGTTTGTTATCTGACTTACAGTGCTTTTCTCCCTCTGATTCTCTCATGCCTCCATCATCCAACCATGCATCCATCCATCCATTCATCCATCCAAATGTCTGTTGGTCCATCCGTCCATGGGATTGCATGCAGACTTGGAGATGGAGAGTGTAATGCCGGACAGTGCATGGGTGGCCGACCCGCTAAACCACTACAACCTAAGTTCAGGTAGACCAAACCCCTTTCCAGTGTGTTGTCCCACCACCTCCTAACAGCAACACACACACACTCACACACACAAAAAGAACTAATTCCTTCCTCCTGAGTGTTTACACCGTCTCTCTTTAACATTCTTATTGGTTGCAGTATCTAAACTGGGTTTGGGCTCAACTCTTCACTTACGGGAAGGTTTTGTGGTCTTTTGATGTGTTTTATTTGAAGAGATCATAAAAATAAATAGCAGCACACCCGCAACTTTGCCCTTTGTTTTCTTTTTCTTTCTTTCTGTTTTGTTTTTCTAAATTTCTCTTTTATCACCAAATTACTCTGGATTGTGGGAAGAAGTTGAATGTTTTTAACCAGAAATGTGAGTCTTTCTGGGAGGAGGAGCAACTATTAGGACTCTTTAACTTGTTTTACAAAGCATGGCTCATGGTAGCCCTCACCTTTCTGTTCCTTGTGGTGAAGGAACATCCTGACGTCACAAGGAATGAGGAACTGAACTTTGTTTTAGTTTTCTTCTCTCAATCCTTTTACATCTTGAAAGTGTCCATTTATTGTTGATCTTCCTAAGTTTGCATCTCTGGCTTTTACACACCTGCTGATTTATGGCAAGCTCTGCCCTTGTGTGCAAAGTGCATGCATATTATGCACATTAATCTAACAAATCTGAACCTAAGTTACAGAAGCAAAAAAAAAGTATTTAATTCTTTGGTGTAACTCTTCAAAAGATGGGAGGAACATTTGTAAGCAGGGAACAGGACCGGAGTAAATAAGTGATGAGAGTGTGAATCCTGATCCTGGAGAACCACACAGAGCTGCTGTGTGTGTGTGTGTGTGTGTGTGTGTGTGTGTGTGTGTGTGTGTGTGTGTGTGTGTGTGTGTGTGTGTGTGTGTCTGGTTGAAGGTGAAAGGCCGCTGCAGGAATGCCATGGTGCTAGCCCTCCACCAGTCTTGATTTATTTAATCCGTTCACAATGAAGGGCCCTGTAAACCCATCCGAGCTACGTTGGGGCTTTGTCCTGCAGGAGTTGGAGTCTCTGTCTCCCTCTCCATGGCGACTGAAAGAGCACATTCCTGCAGGGAACCACATGCTACTGGAAAAATCTCCCCGCTCTGCCTGGATCCACTCTCCCCCACCACCAACCAATGCTGGATGGAAACTGTTAGCGTGCAACCGTCCCAGTTAAAATCAACACCATGCAAGCTCAAGGCTGCTGATTCTGTATTCTGGGGTTTCTTTGCTCTGAAACCTGGGATTAGACTCTCCAGCCCCAAACAGTAGAAATAAAGCTTTTTCTCGTTTTGTTTTGTTTTGTATTACGTCAGTTCAAAATCAGAAAGTTGGGGAACTTCAGATGAAGTGAATGTCCGCACACAACCCAGTAGACCTGACCCAGATGCAGAGCCGGCTCTCGTCTGCTCCCCTCTTCATCATGTGTGGGGACCGACAATCTGGGCAGCTGTGAGCATGTTGGAGCCAAGACAGCTGGTTATGTGAGGCAGAGAGGAAGGGGAACGGGGAGAGAATGTGCGAGACAGGGTTTGATTTGTCCTCCCGTTCCCAAGGATTATGGATCATTTCCTGCTGCTGTGAAACTATGCAAGCTGCTTTGTGTACTATGCTGAGCTTCAGGAAGGTTTGTTTGCAGGAACGTTTTGTTTTCTGCTTCTATTTTATTGCGGTTGTACGCAAAAAAAAAAAACAGAGTTGTAAAACTGATCCAAAGATTTTTAAAATGCAAATCTGAATATAGATGAGTGGAAGGATTAGAGTGGATTAGAGTTGCAACTAAATAAGTAGAGGCATAAAACCTCTGACCTTATTCAGAAATCAGAGTTGGACCTTCGAACATTAAGTTTGAGAAGCCCTGATATAAAACTGCATGTTGTAGTTTACAAATTTAATTTATTCGATCTAAAACACTCTCTCTCACACACACACACACACACACACACACACACACACACACACACACACACACACACACACACACACACACACACACACAGTATTAATAATATCTGTTACTATAGAGTCAAAACTCCAACTCCAAATTAAAGAAATACAAATCAAAGTCAAGTAAAAATAATTCAAGTGTTGCATAAATAGCTTATACGCTTAAGGTGTTTGTTGCATATAAGCCATTTCAACTCTTCATAGCTTTACAACAAGAAAAAGTTAATAGAAAATACAGAATAAACAACTAAATCCAGGCAACAGGAGAAAAAAGATTAATAAGGAGGTGAATCATCATCAAGAAGGTTTTGATCAGATTTCAAGTCTTTTTATAGCCTTCACTGATTCTGTTTTAATTCTCTTAAACTGTCACGTTTTTATGTAGTTTAAGATCTTCAGTCAAACTACTCCACTGCTTAACCCCAGCAAAGCTACATGTAGCTCATATCTCTTTTCTTCATCCATTAACAATGTTTGAATCTTTTTAGGGAGCATATTTTTGTTTTGCATATTATTTGTGCAGACTTGACTTTTACTAGCTCAACAAACTTTAATACTGGCTTAGCAAAGCATCTGTGTGTTTGTTATGTAATGCGTGATTTACTCTCTGTATGGCTATTTTTTGTTGTTTTTGCAGAACATAAATAGGTTGGAAGTTTTTTAACCAAATCTTGACACAACATGACAAACAAGGTCGACCTCTACCTCCGCCATTTGATGTTTGATCCTGTCCTGCTTTGTTCTGTTATTGTGAAGAAATATGATGCATGAAGAAGATTTAACTCAATCATTCATGTGCAAACAGATTCCCTCATTATCACCAGCTTAATTTGATCTGTGACCAAATGTAAAGAATAAAGAACAAACAAAATATGATTGTGGGGTTTTAGACCTGTCATGATAGCAAATTTTGCTGGATGATCAATTGTTCCAGAAGTTATTGCGATAAAATATATTGTTGTTTTGAGACTATTTTAAGTAACATAATTGTAAAGGCATAGTAATAATTCCAGAGCACATTCTAAAAGATCTGTAAACGTCAAATTCTAATGAACATTTAACACTGGAACTGGAAGACATTTTAAATATCCAAAATCAATAAAATGACAACTAAAATTAGCTTTGAAGTCTTTATAAACAAAATGTCCTTCAAAATAAGGGCTAGTTGAGACCAAATCACCAAACTGAAGACTTTTATCATCCAGTTTTGGTAGAAACTGAGATAAACGATAAATCATGCCAAAGGAAATTATTGAATTTGTTTTAATTTATCTTGCAATTAATTGATTTGATTATTATGACAGGCCTCGGTATGAATATTTTTGTAAGGCACTCTCCTAACAAGTCAGGCGTTGTTATGAACTATTTAACTGTTGCTTGTTTCATAGTGGGGGAATAATTTCAATAACTGCAGTTACGTATAAAAAAAGAAAGCAAATCGTGCGTCAGTTTTAAGGCTTTATACATCAGGTCATAAAGTCTCGACGCGTCATAATACGCTGCATGGTTTCATTCATTTCACTTTGTCCTGACTCACATTTTAGGACCTTTTAGGCAAGTTTTACGTTCTAAAATGTAAAACTTTAGCGCTGAAGGAATCTGTCCTTAATTTGTATCCTGACTACATTACACTAGATTGATCCTGAGCCTTTACATGCTCTGCTGCTCGTTATATAAACAACATTCTCACGGTTCCCCTGCAGTTGTAAAACATGCTGCTATGAATCCAGCAGGTAGCAATTCATGTTTATGTTTTTGACAGCTTTGCCTCTGCCGCATCGAACTGAAACCATGTTTCCCGTCTTTTCCCTGGACTTCAAAACATTAGCAGGTTACTGCACTTAGCACACAGCACTTGAGGTGTTAAGGAAAATATTAGGACAGCTAGGACACATTAGGTATTAGATTAAGTCTGCAGCTCTTTTATGATATACTTTTATTGTACTGCAGTTGCTTCTTACTGCTGAGGTATTCATACTTTTCTTCAACTGCTAACAAGGCCACTGGTTAATTATTTAAAGACAATATAAAGCTAAATCTGAAGAAGTCATGAGGCAAGTCAAAAAGATACAAACTCTTAAAGAGATTCTCAGACCGTTGAGGAAAAGTCAAATTCTTGTTTGGGTTCAGTTTTCAAATCAAATCCACAGATGGGTTGGTAGCCAGGATGAAGATTTATCAAAAATGTGCAGGTTGAAAAACGCTCTGGTGGTTTTCCACTTTACGGTTTTTATTGTTCAAAGTTATTTTAATGGGATCCCAGAGAAACATCTAATTTTTTTCCCTGCTGTTTGGAGAGTACATGCTGCTCTGCTTATCCTCTAACTGTTGCTGCACACTTCCTGTCATCTGGCCAAAGAAAGGCTAATGCACTCTTCTTTGGCTATTTTTTTATATTTCTCTGGTCAGCAATTAGTAGATAAGCTATTCTTTCCATGTTTTTCCTTAAGTCAGTATATCAATATCAAAGTAATTAAAAATTGTAAGTGAACATTGTAACTAATCACGGTTAGATTATTTTTACAAGTTAAAACTGTTGTTTTTCTGATTTATGTATAGTGATTAGATCATGTTACACTTTTGTTTCAAAATGTTAGTGGAAAAATTGTGATACAATTAAGAAATGTTGTTTTTACTCAAGGTCATTGTACTGTAAAAATCCTTCACTGGTCTATGGCTATTAGTGACTTTTTAAAGCCAGGACTAAAGAACTTTACTTTAGTCACACTCTTTATGGTTGTGTTGTTTGGCTTCTCCTGAGAGTTAATGTCAGGCCACGGGAAACGGGAGTGAAACTACACCCACTCAACAAAGAATTAACCACAATTCTCATGAACCTACCCCACTGATGGTAGGCGTTTTATTTGAAACAAATAACACCGTAAATGTTGTCGCAAATGTTTTTAATTACATGTAAACCGCAGAGCAGAACAGCGCATACACTGGGGGAGGTATTTACAGTGACATTTCTCATTAAGTTCAATGATGCCTTCAATTGCACTTGTAAATATTTGCTGGAAATGAATTCAGAGGCGAGAAAGTGAACAAATAGAGCATCGAGGAAGGTTGTTGCAAATATAAATGGGGTCTGATTTTAGGTACTCCAAGTTGTAAATAAAACGTGTTTTTACGTTCCAGTTTATCTTCGTGTTACATTCTGTATGCTTAGTTTAAACGCCAGTTTTAAAGCAGCATTTTCTCGTACCTGGTGAACCGTTTGAAAGTTTAGTATTTCCGGGTGCCCTTGAACGCATCATGCCTGAAGCTTCTTGAAGTCTGGGAGTGAACGAGTCTGCGGCGCGCGCTCTGTTCGACCTTTAAACCGTTGTTACCTTGCATTGTTGCAGCTCGCGCTTCTCTGAGGAGGTCGGACTGGGATTTTATTCTGGCGCAGATTTAGCGGAACAAAAGCGAGTTGTGCTTTGGATTTGAGCTGCTTTCGTAAATTAAAGCCCCACGGTATGGAGAAGAGGTAAGAAACAGCGTTTGGATTCTGACGAGTTAGGATTTATTTATTTTTTCACAATGAAACTTTGTGGATTCATTTTTGTAAACATCTTGCGTTATATTCCGAAGGGATTCATTGTTTAAAGAACGTCCCTACTACCAAAACCTGTTCAGGTTATTTCATAGAATTAGTAAAAAAATATGTAATTACTTGGTATCTCGTATCGGTCATCGTCAGTCCTTCAAAAGGACATTTAAGATACTGCTGACTCACTTTTCCTGAATAAGCTTTTGTTCTTAGTTTAGTAGGGTGTAATAAAACCAGAGATAAGTCCCGACGGAAAGCACACAGCGCTTGTCGCTAAAATTTGAATAGTCAGACTGCACCTTGAAAGGTACATGCAGGAAATAGTTTGCAATTGAAATATCTCTTCCACCTTAATAAAGTTTATCGTTTGAAGCCTCAGCGCCAGCTCTGTGGATTCCATTTATGTTTAGCCACAGTAATAAAATTACAAGAAATAACAGGGCAGCCTTTGTTTTGCATTTGATTGTGCTGATCTTCCCTATAGTCTCCAGTTTTCTGTCTTTCTTGCCCAGTTATTTTTGTTCTCTTCTATGGAGGGTTGGAGTTAACATATGGAGCACAGTTGCCTCTTTCTGGTGTCATCTATCCACAGGGAGATGAAAGCTTCAGACATTTAGCTGTCCTCCTCATCACTTTGAGCGTCTGTCTAAACAGAGGTCACTGACAGTCATGACTGCTATTTTATTAGTAAGACACTGCACTGCTGTTTACACACGTAGCAGTCTGCAGATGTCACCCTGTCAGCAGCTGTAAAGTTTAAACACTGCATGGCTTGCTGTTAATTCTGTCGATAAGCATTAGTTTTGCTCAGAGATATACTGTTTTGTAATTTTCTAGAAGTTTTGTTGTATAGCTTTACAAAAATAATGATAAAAAAGCCAACTTTGACTCAGTCATCCATGACTGTTTGGGGAAATAAACGCTTTTAATTTTTCTGTTGAAGTTTTGCTAGTTATATAAGGTAGACTTCCGCATTCTGGGATTTCCTAGAGGCAACAGTGAAAAGAGTCTAAATTTCCTGTTGAGCAGTCTTGGATGCACTGGAGGACTCAGCAAACTTGCTGTCAGCGCATCAGATATTCCAACCTGAAGTACCAATGTACCAATAAGAGAAAAAAATGTTGCAGCTTCTTTAAAAGTAGTTTTGAACCAAACCGAATATGAAGAAGCATGTTGGTTAACATTTTCTCATTCACTTCCTGATCAGAAGTATCTTTGTCCTATTACTGGCTCTGGCCTTTTCACTGGTGTGTTTCTAGCCGAGCCGGCCGAAGCCATATGAGAGTTGAGTGGCCTCTTAGGACCTGTACACCTCTAAGGGACTCCCAAGAGCACCAAGCTTGCATGAAAAAGATATACATGTACATATTCATAGAATAATAATAAAAATACAAACTAAAGGAACATGGCAAATGACTTCCATATTATCTACATGAATAATAGGTTAAGATTTTCCTGCTGTTTTGAAGTTATAAGATAATAAACTGTGTTTATCAGCTGGTGTTCATTTCAAATGTGACACACCTAAATACCGCTCTGCATTTCAAAGTCCAAATATTTTAGATTGTTACTCTTGTATGGTCAACATCAATAGCCATAATAACACTGGTAATGATAAGCTAATTACAAATAACGCTAGCGATAGTTGGTATGCTACACAGATAGATAAACACTCATCTTAGCAACATGCTGGTAGGAGGGACCCCTAAATGAAAATCCTTAGGACCGGCCCTGACCTCTACTCAGGCTCTGCTTGCTTTGGTCTCGTCTGTTTTACAGCTGTCGAGTTGTCCTTTAGTCTGACTGCTGCAGACTTCCAGGTCGTATGACGTAGAGAAATTAGGTTAGGAAAGAACATTGTTATCAATAAATCTAGTTTCTTAAGAGATACTGGTGATTCATTGTAAATGCTGATTCAACATGCAGTCATCTAAGAGCTTCGTGCGTAATCTGCTCAACGTCTTCAGGTTTTATAATCAGCGCCTTGTGTTTGGCTTTGTCCTGCCTCGATTTAGGGAAGAAATCGGTTCAGGCTGCTGGCTTCCATGACTCTTTCTGTAAATAAGCGAGTCCCCCAGGTACCTTCTGGAGCCTCACATTGCCAAAGTGATTTTATTATGTTTGCAAACAATAACCACTGTGTCCCATCAGTTTGTAATAAAACTGTATTAGCAGGAGGAAAACATGCTGTACTATTCAGAGTAGAATTGGATTGTTGGGAGTCTTCTAACTCTTAAAAGTCCAAAAGTCGGTCGCTGGACTGCCAGTAGGTTTTAGAAATCGGTTGAAGCTTTCGTTTTTATTGTTTTTAGAGTTGAAAGTTTCGTAAAACTCTTTGCTCCAGAATCTTCTCTTTGTTCATACACTCAACCCAGCAGAAATGCATGCTGCAATTAATTGTTGCGCCCAGCCTTTCACCCTGCTGCTGTCTTGGACCTTTATGGCTTGGCTGTCATCCTCTGTGACAACAAGCACATGGGAGTCTCAGTCCAGCTTCTGAGGCATGTCTGTCACTGAGCTCATCTCCGTGTTGTCCTCTCAGTCAGTGACGCGTCAGCGTGAGCCCGTACCGTTGCACCATCAGCTTCTCCTCCTGCCATATGTGGCAGTGACACTGAAAGCCCTTTTTGATGCCTCGACAGTGAACAGAGTTTGCTGCATCAGCAGTTCCCAGTTCATCCAGTAGCACAGAAGGAATTTCTTCCAGGGGGGAAACTTGGAGCTCCACGCTTCCCTGATGTGGGAGATATTGTTGTTGTTTTTGTGCGTGTGGGTGTGTGTGTGCGTGTGCATGACTCTGCAGAGGCTGGCTGAAGAGTAGGAGCTGACTGTGCTGCTTTGCAACACAATCAAGAATCTAGAGGAGTTTTCAGATGTGACTTTTCTCACTGGGAGGATGAAGGAATTATAAAGTCGATAGTATTTACTTTAGTTATTTCAAATATTCAATAACTGTGATGATTTTGCAATTGTTTCATGAATTTTGTGTTTAAAAATGTTTTTATTTAACATTTTCTTATCAAGGCTGTGGACTGTTATTTTTAATCACAGTCTTGACTGCAGTTTTTCCCCCCCAAACTTATAGACACATAGGAGATTTTATAAAGCTCAAAAGTACTGATCCTGATTCTAGGCATTTCCAGTGTCTCTTTCAGCACTGTGTATGAAGTGTTTGTTTCTGATTTTGATCAATTCAAAAGTGAAGGACTTGCCAATAGTATATGTGTATAAATAATACAATATTTTCAGAAAAACCAGGCCAGAGTTTGCAGATGTTTTTCTCTCCAAATCACTAAATATACACAGATCCAGGAAAATCATTGACTAGAACAAGTATCTAAGCAGTAAAACCACTACTACTGTATATATGTATTCTTTTACATCCTTTTTAACATGTTAAAAAGGAAAAAGCTCAGATTTACTGAACCAGAAATCTCTGCAGTTAAAGAATTTGACAAACGTTTCAAAATGGAGAAAGAAAATTATTTGAGCTCCTATATTAAATTATACTTAGTTTACCATATGAAAAGGATCAAAACTGTTTTGGGTTTTTTTTTTGTTTTTTCACATTGACTTAGAAGACTAAACTAATGTCATTTCATTTATATTAGGATTACCAACATTTCCATTTGCTAAATGGCAGAACAAAGAAACTGAGTTTTTATTTTTTTATTCAGAATTTCCTTACTATTCATTAGCATAGCCTCTGCAAAACTTGGGTCAAATGTTGTGGCATTTAGTGAATAGAATCCACTTTGGTAATCCTAACTGACCTGAAACAAGAGAGGTTTAGTCTGCAGACGGTGAAGAAACATGCTTCAGATGCAACTTATCAGGTTTCAGCCAATTGTAGTGGCTGCCTAAGTAAACAGCTGGCAGCTCCTTGTTCTCTTTGTGGTTTTTAAGTACACCTCACTAATCCTCAAACTAGCAATAACTTCATTAGCAGCTTCCACACGCTGTTGTTTTCTGTAGGGAAGTTGAGCCATCAGGTTTTCAGATTCCAGTTTAAAAAAGTTCAGATAACACTTTTGTGTTCTTACACCAACTTATAGCTTCCAGGCTAAGGTGAAGAGCAAATACAAACTTTGCTTACATTAAGTCCTGTTTATCTGAACTCAGCGAAGCGCCACATCGCCTTGCAGCAGAGAACAAGAGCAACTCCGACAATAGTCGGCTTTTACGTGATTAGATTCCTTTTTTCCAGGTTTTCGGTACCACAGCAGTTTTTCCATTAAGACAGGAAATGGTGGTCAAAACTTATACAGCAGTTTCAGAGTTACTTAGAATGAACATCTAAATTGATAACTTCCAGATGTTGTAATGCTTTAACAGAATAGTGGAATAACAAGACGGGATGATATGTGACATGAATGTCCTCTTTGAAGCAGTGGCTGTGATAGGGAGCGGAAACGGAGCCGGTGGCAAGTTCTGCTGTGCAGAATGCTGAGCCCAAAACTATTCTGTAGTTCTGGGGTAAACAAACAGAACCAGAGTTTGCTGCTGCTGTTGTCTTACTGGTGGCTAATTGGAAGGTTTTGAAACCGTCTTGAGAAGCGAACGGCTTTTTTTGTTTGCTTGGTGAACTTGATAGCCTTTCCCACATTTCTCCAGAGACGAAGAACGAGCTTGTGACGTTCCTCCAACGGCCTATCTGGTGTTCAGGAAGGTGTTCTGTGGAAGATTCCTTTGTTGTCGCCTGGGAGGCGGGATCCGAGACCGCACGCGCATAAAGAGCGACTTAGCATGAGAATGGAAACTCAAGCACACAATAGGGCAGCTTTGACCAGTTTGGGGTTTCACTCCTGTGCATGGATCAATGTGAGAGTCTGTGTACAGCCCACAGTAAACAACCATTCTCATCACCTAACGCGTCTTTTTTCTGTCTTCCTTCCTGTCTCAGTTTCTAAGAAGCACGGCAAACTGATCACCTTCTTGCGCTCCTTCATGAAGTCCAGGCCCACCAAGCAAAAGCTGAAGCAGCGAGGGATCCTCCGGGAAAGGGTGTTCGGCTGTGACCTGGGAGAGCACCTCCTCAACTCAGGACATGATGGTAATGCTTTTTTTAATTGAACACTTCCAGTTTTTTTTTGCATTTAAACGAGTATTTCTGTGCTTTGCTCTCAACACAGAGACACTGAGTGAATCAGCAGAGGGAATCCGTTCAGCTTTAATTGAGCTAAGAGCTCGGGTTAAGGGAGGCTTAACTGGACAAAAATGCTCCCCGGGGATAGAGATGTTTACTTTCAGTTAATATAATACACATCATCTAAGTACACATCAGCTTCCCCGTCTCTCTAGGCTGCAGGAGAACCAATATTTACATTCATTGGGCACCGACTGTTTGAGCTTTCTTCAGGTGAGCCAAGGAGCAAAATGGAGACCAGACTCTACTTTCACCATCAGAGCCTGGTTTAGGTTTAGTTTAGCCTAAATTTTGTTAGTTTTGGCTTTCCAAATTAGGGCTGAAGCGATTAATCAGATTAATTGTGACTAATTGATTATTAAAATAATCATCAACTAATTTAGCAATTGATTAATTGTTAGCTGGAGTACAGACTCAAAAAGGGCCATTTGCTGAAAAAACAACACACTAGCAGGAGCAATTAAGCCAAAACTGTACAAAAATGTTTACACTTTGCATGCAAGATTAAAAAATATATATGTCTTTGTAAATATGTTCTACCAAAACCTCATCAGTTGGCAAAGTTTCAGCTTCATCTGGTTCAAATTCAGTTGAATCATCTCGTATTAAACACCTTTTGTTGTCAAATTATAAATTGGTTAATCTAAAACATAAACAGATCTAAAGTGTTTCTCAAACCACCCAGATTCCCAAAACAAGTCTGATTCACCAGAACCTTTTCCAACAACCCACCGCACCCAGAAGAACCTGCTTCTGCTGCTCCACTGCCAAACACCTCAGAACTGTTGTGTTCTTGATTTTCTTCATTTTGTTTTTGTCGTCTTTGGGTAAATGAGCTGAGTCCGTCCATCCTCTGGAGAAACTCTTCCTGGTTTCATGTTTGCTCTGCGGCTGTGTGGAGTTAGTCAGAACAGCTGCTCCCCTCAACATCTCATTCTGTCCTCCTCTGACTGGTGTGTGTTGGTTGGAGGTCTGGAAACTCTGCTGCACACACACACACACACTATGTCTTCTATAAACAGTGAGCACATGTAGAAAACTAACATGTCTGTGTGATTCACAGTAGCTGAAGCAGAACGGAGGAACTTTGTTAAAGGTTTTTTTTGTTCGTTCCCGTTATGCAGTCACACACCGGGCGCTTTAACGATGTGTGTGTGTGTGTGTGTGTGTGTGTGTGTGTGTGTGTGTGTGTGTGTGTGTGTGTGTGTGTGTGTGTGTGTGTGT
>CAEGAF010159174.1:0-67695 GCA_903067075.1 Micropoecilia bifurca
TTTTTTTAAAATCCAGCAGAAATGCTACACTAATTGACTCAGAAATACTCTGCAGAGTCAGTCGAAATGAAATTACACATAGAAACTAAGCTGTTTGTGAGACATGCAGTCACGTGAGACTTTCGAGGGGCATTTCTGGGCGGAGCTTGGTAAGATCCATGGGAATAATCCACATAAAACAGACATTTACAGCGAGCGGTACAAGGACTTTGGATCACATAGAACTCTGAGAACGATTCAAAACCACAACAACGTGCTTGTGGCTTCCAGCTCTGACTCTCTTGGGTGCATACGCTG
This sequence comes from Micropoecilia bifurca, assembly GCA_903067075.1. Taxonomy (NCBI): domain Eukaryota; kingdom Metazoa; phylum Chordata; class Actinopteri; order Cyprinodontiformes; family Poeciliidae; genus Micropoecilia; species Micropoecilia bifurca. The sequence continues at coordinate 298 of CAEGAF010159174.1, forward strand.
CATGGTTGCAATTGTTACACAGGCTCTGTAATCCGTCTCGTTCACCGATACTTGAATGGCAGGGTCCGGCCCCCCTCCGGCTCTCCCACTGACACTGGGTCTTGCTGTGGCTGATTGACAATTTGACAGCCCAGCTAAAAAAAACCCACAATCTAGTTAGTTCACTGCAACCTTTCCTTGGAAATGAAACTCCAACCACACAATATGGATAGAAAGTGTTAATAACTTATCTGATGTGAAGCCAACAACAATACAGACCACCATGGAAGGTTACACTCAGGTCAGATGCCTTTCTGATGGGTGGACGAAATCAGGCAGAAAAGTTCGGCTAAGATATTATCACCTGCAGCAGTTTCACTGTTAATCCCGGATGTCAGCATGACTGTGCAAAAATCATTCAAGGCAGTTTACACAACAGCAGCACATGGAAGCTCGTACACTGTGTTTTCATTTCTCCAATTTAAAAGTTTATGTTGTTCTGCTAACACAGAAGGCCACGATGCCAGGCCTCGATCTATTCATCAATAAGAAGCGACATGATGAGGCATTTCACATTGAATCACTATTTGTTTGACCACCTGCACTTCCCTCTTGGAAGCAACACGTTGTCTCAGCCAGCGGCTGAAGTCAGGCAAGTCAGAACCTTCATAATCAAATGGAAAGATGGTGAAAATATGTTATGAGTCAAACTGTTGCCAAAAAGTAAGCCTTCTCTGATTTAAAAGGTAAAAATTAAGTAAAATAAAACTTAAACCCAATGCTTGACAAAAATCTTTTCTGTTCTTTATCTTTTTTTATTATTTGCATTTCTTGGAAAAACTTCTTTTCATGAAATAATGCATAACAGCAAAACTTTGACGCTTTGTTTTTACGCAGTTTGCAGAGCTCAGAAGTTGGAACCTACAGGGTGTCACACAAACATTTACTGGCTGATGTGGTATTTATATGAGTGGACATAGCCAACTCTGAAGCTGTGTTAAGACTCAGAACTTTCCCAAAAACACAATGCTTGAGGAATCCGTTGTAGCAGACAAACATAAAGAAATATTTTTTTAAAAGTGTAATTTAAGAACCCCCTTAATATGGATAAATTTTTTAGTTTTTACTTTACACATTTCAAAAGGCCACAAATTCAGTGATGTAATTTGGATATAAAATAAAAAGTTATTCTGATTTTTTTATTTGCTACACAAGTGAGAGACACTGATACCTCATACTTTGGCTTCAACATTATTTATCATTATTTAACTTCACATAAGGAAACATCTGGAGCAACTGTGAGTCTGTTGAACTCATCACATGATCAGTCCAACACTCCTGAGAATGCTAAACAGCATAATGGACAAATGCTGTGATGATGATGTGCAGAAAGGGAAGTGTCAGGAAGAGCAGGAGCTTCTAAAAGAGACACAGGGCCAATTTCCAGATTGCAAAATTTGTTTTAAGTTGTGTTTAACATATGCAACACTTTCATAACAACTGCAGGTAACATATTTGCTTAGTTGTGCTATAAAATGGATTTACGTGCCTGGAAAATACATAAAACACTGCCTCTTTAAGACACCCATTTTTGAGCTGTAACGGCTGCAGTACCATTTCTAGCCAACAGGAAGCCAGCAAAGAGAAATGATTGTGTCGGTGTTTGTGCATTCTTGTGTGTTAGCGTTTCCCAACTTGCAGAATTCTCAGGAACATCTTGCACGAGGTGACAGCAGGCAAGAGATTCCTGGAATGACACATTAGCTCAGATTCCCGAGTTGTGTCCACAAATAGCTGCGCTTAAATTACACTCATGAATTACTTATTGCACTGTCTGTATGGGATTTTAAGTATTTATTGCTCTGTAACTGATTATTTCCTCACACTTTCTAAAGCCTGCGATCCTTGAGCCTTTGCACAAGGATGTGTATTGTTGTGCTAAGACATTCGTGCCTCCGTTCTAATCTCTCCTCTTGTTAGAGCCGCTGGACTTTGGCTCTGCAGCTCTTCTCAGCCTTGGCTCTCCCTGACCGGGCCCCTGCCGTCCTGCTCACTGCCTGGCCTCGACCTTTAGCTACATACCAGAACACATAGCAGCAGGGACAAAGGGCAAAATGCACATGACACATAAGCATGCTCGCACAGGGTCTTTGGTCTTCATGCAATAATTAAAATGCACAGGTGATATTAACTGTGACAAATTAATTGGCATTTGAATGGGAAAATGCAAAAATCCAGCGATTTTGAAGAAAAACTCATCAGAATTGGTTAAACCACAGGGTGAAAATAGTAATACAAATGTTTTAATGTTATATATTATTTTTCCATGATGACAGGTGAGGCAGAGCCTCACCTGCCTCCCCTAACGCACGTCACTGATATATATATTGCCACCCCTAAAAAAGTCCCTGCCACCCCATAAATATTTTTCGAGATCCGCCCCTGCTTATGTTGATTTAGTGTAGTAGGAGTCTGCACAGGGCACACCTCCTCCTCATTCATGGGAGAAGTTATATAACTGTATAGTAGAAGAAAGTTTTAGCAAAAGTGTAAAAATACAGAACAAATGTGTTTATGTCTTGACACTGTTACTGAGTGAATTTGAATAAAACTGAACTTTTTTTCCTGAATCAATGAAGCCTTTAAAACAAGAGGACGCACAGAGAGTTATTTTCAGAACTGTAAAAAAAACGTACTTCCTTCCATACAGAGTTTTTTGATACACCGAAAAGTTTCATGCCATCAAGCCAATTCTAACCTGAAATAAAGACACCTTTAGCAAAGAGAAAATGCAGCCTTCAAAGGATGATTTCATTTATTAGCTAATGCGGAAACATGACATGTACAGTGTCAGAAAAATTGTGTACTTCTGTCAAACACCGCAGTTAAATAGTTCCAAGCATTACCTGGGCTGCAGAAACCAAATAGAAATACTCTCTGGTGAGCAAAAATAACCAAGTACACTGCTTAACAAAAAATATTCTCAACTAGAACTTTTTCACCTTTAGTCCTGTTATAATCATAACCTTCAATGGTTTCCCCGTAGCATGATGCTACCACCATGTTTTACTACAATTTAGAGTGTTTTTTCTCCACAGGGTTTCATCTGACTACATTTACAGTTTTATGGCTTCTTCCTGCACATTTCCATATGGACGAGATTTCTGCAGCTCACGACTGTCGGAAGATTTCACCTCTTCAGCTGCAGATCTCTGGAGCTCCATCAGATTTATGGCTGCTGTGATCTCTGCTGTGCCACGGCTGCTTCTCTGATTAATGCTCTCCTTGCTTGCTCTCTCATTTTAAGTGGACAGTCATTTATTAGTAAGTTTGCAATCGTGTAATACTCTCGCCTTTTTCGGATGATGGATCTGCAAAATGTTCAAAGCTTGAGATGTTACGTCACACTAGTCTGCTCTGAATTTCTCCACAGGTTTCTCTCTGACCTTTCTGCCATGCTCCTTGGTCTTCACGATGTTATTTATTTACCAAGGTTCTCTAACAGACCTCTGGGGCATCCAAAGAACAGCTGGATTTACACTGAGATTAAATTACACACAGGTTGTTTGCGCTCGTTAATTAGTTGACATCTGAAGGCAATGTGTTGCATAGGGTTACCAAAAATAAAAGGGACTGAATGCATAGATATGAAAGGTGTTGTATTTGTACTAAAGAAAAGATTTTAAAAACATGTCATTTTTCATTCGATGCACTAATTTGTGATGACCTGCCTCACAAAATAGTTAATCTAGATAGAACTTTTTTCACAGCTTTTTCCACCGAACTGTGAAAAAGTTCAGTGGATAGAAAACAATTTGAAAGACACTGGATAAATAGTACAACTTCTCCGTCATTTGGTTAAAAATTCAGAATATTGTCCTTCCTCTACAGTTCATGTTGGAACATTGTAAGCATATAAAAAAACATGGAATAATGTTATAAAGTGGGACTCGAGATAGTCTTTAAAGAATGACTTTCTTGGGGAATCTGCCAGCTCAGAAAGCACAAACAAGGTTATGGCATTCTTAGCTCTATTTAATTGAAGTATTATTATTGCAGAAATACAATTGGGCCTAAAATACAGCTCGACAAACAGCTAAACCCCTAGCATGCATCAGGATGTAAAATGATTTCTATTGAAAGACTTTAGTGTGTTACAGTAAAGGAGCAACAAATCACGTGATGCAATCTAAGCTAATGTACAATCAGGAATTGAGGGAGCGCAAAGTCGCCTGCTTAGCGCTGAACCAAACTCGTCCCGTCTCACAGGAGCCGGTGCTCAGGATGTGTTCTGCACATTTCAGCCAATACTTGGCTGAAGCCAAGCTTCCCAAAATAGCCGGTAGTTCCAGATAGGTGGACTGTGAGGGGGAAGAGAGGATGGAAGTGTAGGATGTGTGATAGTTTCACAACGTATGAAAGGATGAGGATTCTGTCTCTGCAGTCTCCACTCTTCAGTCCTAATTTTTTGTGTGCAGGAGTGAATGTGTACCTGGCTTTTGTTGCCTTTTTAGCACCTTATCTAGTATAATCACTTGCCTTGTAGGGACTAGTAGCTCTCTTGAGGACCAAAGCCTGGACCTTAAGCAGTGGAACATTGTTTTTATGTTTCCAGACTAAGGGTGTGATCTGGGTTCAGATTTGGGTGCATAAATGAAAGGAAAGCAATGTCCATACAAGGAGAGACATACAAACTTGTGTGTGTGTAAGTGTGTGTGGTGACATCAGGACTAGTGCTCCTGTCAGTTTGCTGTTCTTCACTGAAAGCCCATTACGTAATTCTTTGGAAAGTCTGACCAGAGTGCTTTAACCAGACAATCTTGTTACATGGCTGTGAACTGGAAGCAGACAGACACAAACAGATTAAAAATGCACAAGTTCAGCATCGCACAGTTTCTGATTTTAATTTAGCGTCACTTTCACAGCGAGTTATAAACAGAGACCCGTGTCGGCGAACTCGCAGAGGTGGGCCGTAAGAGAGCCTGGGCTGACCCGGCCGAGTTATAAATAACTGGACGGTCTGCACCTTAAGACGGTTTTGTCTGGGTGCAGGCCGTTCAGAGTTCATTGTAACCTGACAACTTAATCCCGTGTAAGACAAAGAGGGATGGAGACAGACCAGTGAATGCAGGGCTGTCTCAGATTTCCCTGCTACTTTTGGATATTTTCACTGGCTCCATGTTGTTTTTTCTTTCTTTCTTTTTTTTTTTACTACAGATCTCTTTCTAATCCAAATGCCTTTCAACTTTGCAATTCAATTCTTAGATTTTCTGAAAAATGTTGCTCAGCAAATCATCTTTCATATATTGTGTGTTGTTGTTTATAAAGGTTTATATGTTTAAGAGTAAAATCACTCACTCCTCCTAAAACAAGGCTTTTCAGAAATATTCATTAAATCTGACAAAACCGATGTTGTGATAGGATTTATTTTACAAAATATACTTAACCTTGTGACTTAACCTTTAAATGTGCATTTAATTTTGAAAATAATAATTGAGGTTGTATAAAGATTCCAACCTGGAAACGATCTAAGTGAACATGAGGTCCCTGTCAGTGATGAGTGTCTGCAGGACTGTAAAAGTAAAATGTGTGTGTGGATCTGAGCAAAGTCTGGGAAAACCAAAGTTTTACACCAACGACTTTTAATTTTAAGAAGCCTCGCAAGTGTTCAGCCTTTAGGAAAAAAGAAATGAAAAGGCTCCAAAATAATTGCTTTGATTTAAAACATTTGAATGTATTTCCCCTCCTAATGCTAAACAAAGGATCTTTTTACAACTTGCATTTTACAGTGTCGCCTCACGGGAAGTTTAAATCTCGCTTTTTTCCCCTTCTTTTTACCTTTTCTGTGTGCGCTTTTTGTTCTGAGAGTGGTATACATTTTCTCACTGCATCCAAAATAACATTAACAACAATAACAAATAAATGCAACTATTTGGTGTTGTGACATGCGCCATTCCTCTGTTCATCGTTAACAAATCAATTGACAGCAACATTTGATCAAAAGGTTGTTTTAATGAAGATAGCGATAATCAATCCATCGTCTTAGCGGTTAATGTAGGCCGCCTCCACATTTGCGTCTAATTATGCTCATCAGAGTAAAAGCTGGATGCATTCCTTGGTGCCACGTCTTGGCCAGCTGCCAGTTACCGGAGGCAGTTCCTCAGTTTGTGAGAAGGTTCAGGCAGTAACAGCTACATGTGCAAGCAGCGTTTCACATGGGAGCAGCCTTCACTTTGAGTTCCTGAAATGGAAAGCAGTGTGAAGCTGTGTTTGTGCCTCTTCTCTTTTCTGTATGCGTCTCTTGCATACTTGAGGAAATTGTCAATAGTTGCTCGTGAGGACCAGGAAGAAGCTCGGCCTGGGCCTGCTCCCAGACCACATGGTCTGCGTTAAAGTTTGTCAGCTTCTCACAGGACGGGAGCGTGCTTCGCCGCCATAAGGCTCTCCGGTCAAACACTGATTCTCCTTGGCCAGGAAATGACATTTGGTTCAAAACAGGACTTCTGAGTGGATAATCTCTCCTGGGGTGTGTTTGCAGAGCCTCCCGAGTTCACCGGGTTTGTGTTCAGTCGTGCAGACCTGACCGGTGAACTGTGATACTGTAAGGCTGCCATTGATGCATTATTCACATAACTTGGATTAGCTCCCAAAGCACTCCGTTTTTGAGACACGTGAGAAAGTGCAGCCTCACGATTTGTGGCTTTCTACTGTGCCCGAAATCTAAAATTCAGCTTAAATGTGCAAGTCCGTCAAGAGATTTAACCGCTTCAGGAAAGATGCAGACAATTTGTCTTAAGGACAGAGCCAGGTTAATTCTGTGGAGGTCAGACGGGATGGTCGGCGAGCAGCGGAGTTTAATCCCTTGACCTGGTCTAACCAGCAGATTAGGCCGGCTTTTTCTCCGGGAAACACTCAGGTCGGTCCTGTCGCTTTCTGTCGGCTGCACTTCAGTCCCATTCAGCATCCCACTTCCCCCTTTCATATCCCCACTGGCTCGGCAGAAAAGGTCAGTACGTCTCATCGCATTGTTGGATGACAGTGCAGGGCTACATTCAGCAGCGAGTAATGAGAGTAGAGCAGACAGGATTTGGGGACAGAGCGATTTTATCACTTAAGAAAAACACACACACCAGAAGCGAGGAAATATTGAGAGAAGATAAGAAAACACGCTAACACCCTTTTTTGCATAATTAAACTGACAAAAATATATACTTTTTTCACATTTTATTCAGTTTTCTAAGCCACATCCTGGCCCGATTAAACAAGAAGTCCTTCGACAGAACTGTTCTGACAACATGAAGTAGGCTAAAAGGTCTGAAAAAGAAACACATCACAAACGATCTCTGGAAATTCAAGAGCAGATTTGAAAAAAAAGTAATCAACAACAACAATACAAGATGCATTACTGTGACCATACTGTGACCTTTATCTTTTCCTGGCTTCAATCAAACTCCAGCATGAAGCAACATACTGAGAGTGGCAAAGAGTGAAAGGACGTGGATCTTACTAGAACATTATATTTTCTGTGTGGTTATTGTTCAGAAAGTGTCCAGACTTTTTCTCACGCATAGATTTGGTTTTGAGAAATTTCATATTTGCATGTGCGGCTCATGTCATTTCCCAGGCAGGCGCCAAACAGGATGGCCTCCATTGCTTCGTTTAGATCTGCATCTCTAACTGGTGATAAGCAACACAGGTGAGGTGAAAGACGGTAGCTACTGCTGCGTGATCACGTTTACATAATCCAAAAGTCAAGTGATGGAAAATGTCAGGGAGCTGGATCATCACATCCAATGCGTATAATAATTGAAGGGTTTATTTACTTCAGTGATTCAACAAGATGAAATAAAAACATGGCAAACCAACACATTGCTACCAAATTCACCATCAACAGTGAACACTTCCCGCTGGATCTCTATCAGCTTGGATTCTGTGCCTCCTCTCTCGTTCTCTATACTCTCCAAACAAAATATGTTTACTTTCACGTGGGAGGAGGACTTTGTACCTCTGGATTACAGACCCATGAGTTTCCCTCCTCTTTAAACACAGACTGCAGCTGCAGCTGCAGCCCCAACACCTTGTGAAGCTCTCAAACTGTTCATAGGACTTCATGTCCACTTAATGGCATTTGTGAATGTTTTCCTGCAGATGATAGAGAACAATTACTTTCCCTACACTTAAATTCCCATTCAGCACTAGCAATTGTTTTTGTGACTTAACCTAAGATGTCAGTGAATATCAATTGGACAGTTATCAGTTTAAAGTCGTTTTTATGCAATATTCAAATGATCCAAGATTTTATTTGGGATCACTTTAGCTGTATATTTAATAGCTTTATTGAGATGCATCTAGCTACATTCAAATTAGTTTGATTAGCTGAACTTAAATACATCCGTTTAAATGAACCCCGTCTTCAGTCCTGATTTTACCATTTTTTCCACTCTTGTGTATTTTGCAGATGCTTTTTAAGAACAACCGTCTCAAGCAAACAAACCAAACAGACTAAAATCCAAAGTGGAACAAAGATCTGCTTACTGTAATTATTCATTTGTGACAGATTTAAACATCTAAACAATGCGTAACTCCATCATCGTGTGCTGCCCTATGCATCAGTTCAGTCCCCGCATGCTTTTGGCGACAGTATTCGCTTCTCCATCTCCAGGCTAAAGGTCACGGGGGGATTGTGGAAGCACGCTGCACCGCAGGCTGCGTTTGCGTCACCACGAGCCGGCTATTGAGTCAGGTGCACTTCCAAGGATCTCACTGCCAGCTGCCGTCGAGGCAGGGATAATCTGCCTAAGCAGCTTTCACATGATTTCACCCACAGGGAAGAATTTAGGGGAGTTTGTAAACCTCTTCAGACCTGGCCTTGGATCCTCTTCCTGCTTTGACTTAAGAGGTGAACAGGGGATAGAGGGAAGACACTACAACTGAAAACAGTGGCCACAAAAGAAGTCTGATCGTCCCCTGTGCATACACAAACGCTGGTGGCTTATCTGCGATATGCACATATTTTCCATTAGCTCTTTGAGTTTATTTATTATGAGTTTATTTATTATTTAAGGCTGCCAAACGTCTCCACTGGCCATTACACTCAGAGGACCACAAGAAAGGAAATGATAAAGAACATAGATTAGATCCTAACTAAATTAAATAAAGTGTCAAGAGGGATGTTATCTGTGCAGCAGAAAGAGGACAGAGTTAGATTTAAGTGCTGGCAAAGATGATAGGAAGTTTCTGTGACCTTCTCTGCAAGAGGCAGATGAATTGAAGTTAATCTACTAACAGCGAGGGGTCAAAGTCAGTGGCCAGAGGTCTGTACATGCTGTGCAAGGATGTGACATGTGAAACACTTTTCAAAGTGCAAAGCCAACCCTAAGCTTGGAGATAAAACTTTTTGTGATTTTTTTTTCTGTCTGCATACAAAGCTCTGAAAACGATGCCGACGAAAAACGGTGGCATTCACACTTTTTTTCACATTTTATCAGGATTTGGAGCTGGATGGTGTTGAGGTCGGAGTTCAAACCTGCTGAGGTTCACTGTTGCATGAACAAAATACCATTTACAACCAATTATTAGCAGAGCAACTTTGAAAAACAGAAGAGGACATTAGAACGATCACTGGCAGCATAGATGGCCTAAGTAAGCATTTGCCTTCCTTTCTCTTTCCTGACCTTCCTACCTGTCCTCAGCTTTACAATATGTAAAATAGATTACAGCTTGCAAGCTGTTTGTCTGAAAACAAATCATTAGTAGAAACCTGCCTGAGACTGATTAAAACACTGCAACAATCAGAAGTATTAGAAAGATGGCAGGAGAAATGACACCTCTGTCATGTAAAAGCACAGGCATAAAGGGGAACAATTATTACAATTGCAATCAAAGACTTTCATGGCAAGCATTTAAGGGAAGCTTAGAGCAGCCTTTACCTTTTCGCTTCACACTGTCAGAACTAAATCTGTGGTTTCATCAGTGCATAGTAATCAGTACAGTTTAGTTTATGTTGATTGCAGATAGACAGTAGAGCAATGACATCCACAGTCTGGTATCGTGTGCTCATTAATGTCTCATGTACAGATACTGTGATTTGCTTGAGTAAGGGTTTGCTATTACTGCCAACAGAGCAGCTCATACCTTAAGGAGATTATTATTTATGTTGCCCATGGCAGTATAATGTATGTCTCCAGCAGAAAGTGTGCTAGCTAAGTCCATAATCCTGGAGACAGGGACACTAATGTGCTGCATAGCAACTCCCTACATGCGAGTCAGTGAGTGGCAATAATTGTGACTTTTTTTGTTCACGGGATCCATTTGGATTCTACACATTCAGTCCACATGTATAGGATACTCAGCGGTAAAATCCGCCGAGTATCCTATACATGTCATGTATTAAGAAAATAAGTGCAAAATGTGCATCATAAGGATCTGTAAAAGACCCTTTTTTTTACCCAGAGTTGCCCTGCAGCAAACTCATTGAGGCAAATAACATGGGTCCATTAGGTTAAGTATGTACAATCCCATCTGAGGTTCATTACTCATCCCATTTTGACCCATATGGGCCAAAATGTACATGTTAGCTGAGAAAATGCTTGAGAGATCATCTAAAAGTTTTAGTTGAAGTCCTGTTAAAATTAGACACAAAATTAAAGACATTTTCTGCTGTTTTGTTTTGTACAAATCCAGTCAAATAAATCCCAGAGGCCTTAGCTAATTGCTTGTTTGACAGATTGAAGATCGAAGCGGGTTTTACCATCCTAAAACTACTCAATCTAATGTCAAAAATGACACTGTGTTTTACATAAAGACCACTGATGGCCTTTTTAAGAAAACGCACAAAATTTACAGAGAAGACAATGATTATTTACACAGGAAATGGAGGTAACTAGTGGTGTACCAGTAATCTATGAATGGAAGAGATTCAATATTTCCAGTCAGAAACTGTTGCATATTGGCAGTTTCTACACATTTGTAGTGTTAAATATCAGTATTTTCAAGACACATTTTCAGAGTTCTGAGTCCATTTTCAAATAATGAACGCAAAACCTCAATAGGATAGAAATGAAGATGGATGGACAACCACATGGACAGATGGTCAGTTTCAAAAACAGACATTTAGACAACAGGAAAAACCTGAAAATGCAAATGTTCATGATTTGTTTTATTTTTCCACATGAATCTGGACTTGGAAAACAATTGAAGTATTTTTTTTTAAATTCAGACTGTGCATAAAGCCTAAACTCTGTTCTAAGCGTTTCACAGGGTAGGATAATTTTTGGAAGACTTCCACCTACCTTAAGTTTCTACACATATTATCTTCTGCATCACAAACCTCAAAAATGCAAACGAGGATGACTTAAACGTTAAAGACATAGTGTCATCATAAAACGCTCTGATGTCCTTGAGATTTGAATTATGAGATGGTAAAAATCTTATTCAGCCTTTTTCATCCTAGTGTTGCACCTCGGCTTCTGGGATCAACCACCTACGATTTACTTTAAAAAGATTTATCAATTGCAGGTAAACTGAGTACTTATAACCTTTCAACAGTTTCACTTCAAAGTACGCAAAACTAAATAGTAGGGCAACTTTCTTTAGCACTGCACCAACATCTGTGTTAAAACCCCCCCAACAAAAAACAGCAACAAACCAGTTTTAGCCAGTTAAATCAGGTGGATCCATCTTAGCGCTGCTGTGTTCCTCATGCAATCTCCTAATGCACTCAGTCCAATTCCCTGGGAGCAGCTTTAGGGAGCAGCACCACAGAGTTGAAACAAACCGTAGCAACATACGAGGTCACAAAGTAACCCTTATATGCAGTTTTATGACGCATGAATGCAAGATACTGGCAGTGCCACCTAAGGAGGATGTACAGGAGACAGACTGGAATAATCCCGTCGCCGACTCCTGTGTTTGTGTGTGTCGCTAAGTAAAGAAGGATTGCTGGGGTAGAGAGGGGATGAGGAAAAGGCCTGCCAATATAAAGGATGTGTAGGTAAAGAGGCGCAGACAAGAAGATAAGGAGCTTGGGCCACACACCCAGAGCAAAGGAGCTAGACCACATTAAGGTAGCTGATGAAGAGGAAAATGTACGTCAGAGATGCTGAAAGGAAGCCTGGCCGGTTCTTGCTTCCATCTGTGGTGTTGGTGAAAGCTTGAGGAGGGAGCGCACGTGTGCGAGGGGAAAGCAAAGCCGAGGCATCTGGTTTTGTTAAGGTATCAGAACATTCCTTCCCTGTGTTCCACGCTGGCTGGCAGCTTTGAAAGGGACGTGTTTGCTCTCACATCCTGCTTCGAGCTCTGCCCGCTCCATTGAAGTTCAATTTATGGCTGCTGGAGGTCACAGGCAAGACACCACTCAGTCTTTTTTTCTTTTTTGTATGCATTCCTTTGCATTTCACAGCTTTCAAAGCAGAAATGATTTAAGGAAAGTTATACAATTGTCGCCTTGAAACAGGAACTGCTACAGGATTTAGCAAACCTTTTTCTGAGTTTAATCACCATTGTAAGAAATGTTAGTTACATGAGCTTCGATTCTACAGAGCCATACACAATAAACAAATTAAAGCATTTCACAAGTGAAATTCTGAATAAAAATCTAACATATTGGAATTTCAAATTGCAACCAAATCTTATCCTCGAAAAAAAAAGCACATTCAACTGCATGATGATGCAAGCTAGGTGCAAATAATCCAGATATTTTATAGGTAGATATAAAAAAAAACATTTCATTAAAAACAAAACCTAAAAAGTTCAGGCCCAGCAAAAAAATAATAAAAGAAAAAAGAAATAAAAAACTAACCCAGAGTGACAGACGCCCTTCCATGATGCAATACTTTCGTTACATGATGCAGCAGGTGTCACGGTGCGAATCTCAACACGTGAACATGCTGCATAAGTGACATGGTTCACCGACTGAGATTTTATTCTGTCATTATCTCCGTTTCACTCCTGGAGTCGTGCCGATCTTGGAGGCAGGGGAACAGCTGACCACAACAGTTCTTCAGCTGGCAGCTTTAGCTGGTACATGAGAACATAAAGCTTGCCAGTGAAGAACTGCTGTGGGTCAGCCAATGAGCAAAGAGCTTCCAGCGCGCAGCAACGCGTCTCATAACCTGAGAAGACATGTGTAGAACATATTAGTGCAGTTAAATTATTATCATTATTATTTTTAACCAACTTTAAATCCAATATCTGCATGCTGTGACAGACAAGTGGATATCAGTCATAAAGAAAAAAAAGCAAACTTCCTGAGAAATACAGCAGTCATATATTTATGCATAATTTAAAATTGGTGAGCTAAAATCAAGCATCGTAGGATATTTGGGCTAAACTTTGGTAGTAAATGTCTGGGACAAACAAACAAAATGTTACTTTGTGTTCTTCGACGGCTTGAAGACAGATTAAAAACATTTTTTTTTTCAACCAGGTTTATTGCAGAGTCTGTCACATTGTAATTGAACACCATATAGACAAAATAAGCAACAATCTTATTCAAAACTCCTTTTTGTTGATAAATTATTGAACAGGTGATTAAGCTCAACAACAAACATATGTTTTATTTTTAATCTGTTATTTAGGTTATGAAATGATAAGAGTGATGCAAAGTCCTATTATTCTCCTCCATCATTCAAGTGTTTCAGGAACCCTTAATCATCTTTGAGAAAAAAAGAGATGCTATTTTAGACTTTAATAGTGTTGGTGATAGGTCAACTCATTTTAGCACAACTTGCATACAAGTTAGTGCTAACTAATTCTGAATACAGCATCATTTTCCAGCATCCCATGTCATCATTTTTGATGCAAAAATCCCCAGAAGGCCCAGAGAGCCGACTTTTTTGTACATTGCTTGTATGTCGTATTCATGGTTGTACCAGAAATATGCCAAATATGACATTGAACATCCGAAACAGTTTGGAAATTGATTTTAGCATTTTTTCAAGGACTTGTATTAGCCCTGTGTTTTTTCTGTGCACTGCTGTACAGCTGGCTAACAGACGTTCTTTACACTCTTTACCTCAGACATATGGAAATATTTTAAAAATAGTCATGACGTGTAAGATGAAGGTCAACACATTACTCTGACTAAAGCAACACAGTTTTATCCAAAGGTAGGCCACACAAGCACATATTGTCAATCTGTATGTCAATATCAGGTTGACATAAAGATTTTCCTGTATAGAGAGCAAATGGAGCCGATCCCCTATATGCACAGACTTTATAACACTTCTGTTAATTACTGAATTTGGCACGTGTTTAATGCACCAAAACAACAAAACAGATGAACATTAGAACTGGAATTATCAATATGCTAGATTATTCCATGAGCAGCAGCAGCAGCAGAAATAACTGTTCCTTTTACCATTTTAAAGTGAGCTTCAGCATTAATGCAGGCATAAACAAGCATGTTGTTCTTATGAAAGCTCATAAAACTGGCCTACACCCGGAATCACAGCTTACTGTTTTTAAGTTTTTTGCTCTAATTGAAGACAGAAGAATGTGCTGGCCCCGGCTTTCAGCCTGGAACCCCTGATAGAAAACAGCTCCGGTCCTTCAGGGAAGTTCGGTTTACAGCCGTCATAAAGGGCTGAATGTAGACATTTTCTTTGCAGTTTAGACACTGTCATTCCCCTGGGTGGGTGGCTGTTTCACCAACATGTCAAGTATCATCTTATTTCACCTTGGGAAAACCTAGTCAATTAGCATCAAATGTAATCAGAAATGATACTGGAAAGCAGGAGAAATTCCAAATATACAACTATGGACTCAGAGATTCAAAGTGACGAAAAAAATCCTCACTATGATATGCCGCTATAACGTCAACCATCAGCTGGCTACCGTGGAAGGATTAGTAGTTCAGGATTTGTCTTGCCTGGCTTCAAATTCAGCTGGCTTGACTTCAACTATTGCAGTCAGTCTGTCTGAAAAGCCTTTCCCTAGCAGCATATTCTCTCTCAGTTCAAGGACAGGACTTTAGGCAAACTAGCTCCGAGCAGCACAGCGAACTCAGCAACCCCTAGAAACTCAACGAACCCCGCGCTGCTCTGAGCAACGCTGGAAAGCTCTGGACAGCAAGAACACACACAAAAACAATGTGACCACACAGTCCTCTTCTACTTGGACTGGTTTGAGGAAGAATTGTGAATGGGGCTGTTGGCCTTGATGTTGTACTGAATCCATTGTGAGTGTGCAGTGTTGGAGATGAGATCCAGGGCAAAGGCCTTCTTTGTGCTCACCGAGTAAATTTACAAAAAAAGCACCTGACACCCACATGTGCTTTTGTTAATCGAATATTTCAGCACTTCCTCAAATAGAGGAAACGTCAACCGAAAGCCTGACACGTCATGAGAGTTGAGGGCAAAAACGTAATGAAAAAAAGCACTAAAATAAAACTAATTTATTCAATTCATTGGTTCTTAGCCCATTTTTAAAAATATACAGATGTTCACTGTGGATGACATTTCTACGAAAGGTCAGAATGTTGTCATCCCTCACTGACTTTACAGTGAGGGATGAGTTAATGGAAGAATGGCGGACAAATGGATGGATAGGCAAATGGAAGGATGAAGAATTGTCATAGGAATAGATGGAAAGATTAATGGATAAACAGAAGGATTTATGTTTGAATGATTGATATCACTGACGTGGAAAACGTGGGTGGATGAATGATAGGACTGACAGATGGAGGGATGGCTGGATGAATGATGGAGAGATACGAATGAATACAATACAAGCCTGTAAAAAAATGTTTTGTACATTTCATTTTTCCCACACTTAGCCCAGAAAATGTGTAAATTTTCCAGCCTTCTACCATCTTAAGGCAAGTTAAATATAATTAATTCAGAAGCTGAATTAATTATATTTAATTAATTAATTATTTAACTTGCCTTAACTCTTAAGGCAAGTTAAACATAATTAATTCAGAAGCTTTTGGGATCAGTTCAATAATACACATTATTCTGTAGCACATGTAACCTCCGTAAAGCTCTGTAAACAACAACATTGCATCTGTGAAACTAAATGCAAAAGGCGATTTTACCTTAAATCAAAGCAGAAAGTTTTAGGTATACAAGAAGTCGTATAGGTCTAATGCATGAAATCTGTCTGGTGGCAGTGAGAAAACAAAACGGCTCAGTGGGAACTCATGCTCTGGGTTTAAAAGCTGTGCGCTCTGTTTGGTAATCTAAGCTCATATGCTAATTCATATGAACACACAGACTTTACTGTTACTGAGCAAACTGGAACAGACTGGCACCTCTTGGATCAATATTTTGGTCAAATGAATTAAATTTCTCTCCTCACCCAAGAAAAAAAGTGGATAAAATAATGAAATATACTTTTAAATAAAAGCATGAGTATTTGGTTAAGGCGTAAGTCATTAGAGGTAGTCATAGTTGGAGTATTATTGGGACTGTAAGTAGTTTACTGCTTTGCCAATCCAATATGAAATGCAGTTTGCATTTGACAAAAAAATATTTAGAATTTTAGTTTAACAAAATTGTATAAATAAAATCTTAAAAAACCAACAACTACATTTTACACGTAATAGATTGGAATAAGCTTTTAAAGGATTTTAGGTTGATTTGCAAGTGGACTCAGATTAGAGTACCCTAAGCAGCTAAAGTGTGTAAAGTACAGAGGATTTGTTTGAACCAAAAAAAAGTTGTTACATGTTTCAACACGCAAGGAAACAAAAACAAGGTGAAACAGAAAGCAGAGTAGAATACTGTAAAGAAAAAAAAGGAATAAAAAGTGTCACAGTGAAAAGAGAGCAGCAAGTTCTCCAGGTTCAGAGGTCAGCGCTGCTAAAAGCAAACACACTGGTGACCACAGACTGACCCTAATATGACACAGAACGAGACAAGTCTCCCTCTGGCAACAAGCTAAAACCTAACAGCTTGTCAGATCAGATTAAAACAGAAATAAGGCGAAAGAAAGTGACTCTCGTTCCGAGTCCTAGCATTAATTTGCAACGTGAATCCGGAGAGGAAGGAAGAGCCGTCTCATATTTACAAACAAGCAAAAGTTGAAGAAAGAGGATCAATGTCACCAGTTCTATGCATGAGTAATAGTTTGTTTTTCTTTACATCTTCAAAGAAAGTGCTTTGCTTCTGGCAAATGAAAAGCTTGATGTCACAGAGAGCTGTCGTTTCCTTCCCTCCAAACATAATTTCCAATCCCTATTATTTCTTAGCTATGTTCCCTCTCAGCTCACATTATGTTAAGCATGCACACAACACGTACACTGAGGCCATCCCACAGTGGAGAACAGAGTGTACCAGAGGGCTGATTTACTACACCGTGCTGAAGATTCCCAGGACAATTACAGCCAGCCTGAGCAACAGGCTGAAAATGGCTTCTTGCAAACATCTACGGACAAACACTCAAAACAGCACGCTTGTATTTGCAAGCGATTCAGGCACAGCAAATTTAAATCCACCAGGATGTGGCCTGCCGTCTTTAAATCAAGCCATTATGGTCAGCTTTTCTGTCAGACGCTCTCAAAGGAACTCATTCTTAACACCCGACTTGTTCCAAGAAAGATGAGGACTTGGTTTGGGCCTTAATCTTCTTTTCCGGCAGATCTGACACACCGAGTTGTTTAAGCCCGACTCAAGCAGCAAACAGGAGACTGAGAAGTCAGGAACTACATTTACAAAAGCTTTCCAGTAACAGCATATCACAGAGGCTTGTGCAGGGAATGACTTGCCACATCAGCAGCATGGGAAGCCCCATGAGTCACTGCAAGAAAGCAGTTATCAAGAAATGGTGCTAAAAAAAAAAGAAAAAAAGAAAAAAGGTAAACGTAATAAGTGAGTTATTGTGGAGTTTAAAACAAATTCAGTCTTAGTTAAGCTTTGATTTAGATTCAGTGTACTAAGTTGGATGTCCTTTTGTTGTCTAACATGCCTTAATTTCTAAAAAAAAAAAAAGAAAAAAAAAACATGCAACAAGGTGTAACAAACAACCGCCAATGGCTCACATCCATAATGTGAATCTTCCAGTCCGTAACATCGCAAGGGTTCTCTATTGGATTGAGATCTGGTAACTATGGATGCCATAAAAGTGAGACGAACTTACTATCTTGTTCAAAAAAGGTGCTTCATATTGCATTAAGTGGCCATCAGAAGACTGAGAATTGATAGTTCAACTTGCAAATCCTGAGTTGCTTAAACAATGGTCCATTGTTATTGGGTGCCAAGGAAATATCCCACACACCATTACACCTCCACCAGCAGCCTGAACCAGCTGCCAACGCGTACTTGCTTTGTGTTTTGAGGTGTTGCGTTTCAAGATGCCATTCCTCATAACTTGGTTTTAACAAGTGGTTATTTGAGCTCCTGTTTCCTTCCATCATCTTGAGTAAGATTGTTGCATCTCCTGAGACAAGTTTTTTTTTTTTTTATTTACCACATGTGGAAGCCTAAATCATTGAGCTACTTGTTATTTCTGGTAAAAGGTCACTGAATCAGACAGGTGAACTTGATCAAGTGGCTAATGCATGCACATCAATTTAAGTTGCACAGAGTCCTAAATGTCCAAGTACTTACAAAGCTTGGCATAAGCCAAACTGAGCAAGACACAAAAATACAGATGCTGGATCATTGTGAGGTTTTATATGTTGAACTTAATTTAGTTAAATAAGTGAGGCCATCTGCTACAGCCAACTTTGTCACCATTGCAATAGATTAGAGGAGGCCATTCATGACGGGTTTCTTCCTTTACCCAAACCAAGCTCTATTTCATGTTTCGTGTCATTTCAGTCGTGTATCTTTACCTTAATCAGGTTCGGTGACAAATGAAACTAAAATGCACAAAAGGATGGTTTTAAATCCTCCAACATGGATGCCAATATACACTCATGTGCACATTACTGGTATAAGTGATGTCCAGAAGTGTCACTGTGAGCCAGCTTGTTGGCAATTAATCACATATTAGAGTACAATTTGCCAATCCCCAGTTTCCCTGAACAGGCTGCTTTTCAGGGGGAAAAAAAAATCAATAAATATCAGTTCTGCCAAAACATTTCAGGTTCCAAGAACTTAACCTGCAGGAATGCATGCAAACATTAACACCTCGTCTTAGAAAAGTTATCATTTACACTCTTTGCTCTCCAAGTTGAATAAGCTGATTGTCACCTGGACCCTTATTCATGAGACACATCCAGCGACCAAATCTATGCATTGTTTTACTGCACACTTATATGGATGGGTGACAGCTTGTTGCCTACAGGATCCACATGAAGACATGTTAACATACAACTCAACACAGTAAAAAGTGAACAGAAGAGCAGATTGTCCTTGTGCCTGAACAGAATGCATGAGTCTGCCTCCATATTGCACACTGTAACCTGCGGCTGTCGTCTATTCACATTTGAATTAATGATTTATACTGAAATTAGCATCAGCTTAAATATGCATCCAACTGCAAAAGACAAGATTCTTGCCATTTATTTTATTTGGTATTCAATAAGAATCAGTTGCTAATGTTTCAGTCAGTTTCATATGACCATATGAATGACATTAGACACATTTAGATCAAAGTAAATAATAATTAAAAACATTTCTGACAGGATTTTTCAACCAAGTCCGCAAAACGTGTAAATTAGACGAATTGTTTCACTACCAAGTCTCTGCACATCGAAATTCAGCAATTTAATTCAGGTGTGTTGGAGCAGGAGAACATCTACAGGGGGCAGGACTGCGATACAAAAAAATCAGTTTGTGATTAGTGACACAGCGAAGCTACAAAATTATTCATATTTAGTGATATCGCATCTAAACACAAGATCTCAGTTCAACAACCTTGAGTTCAGATTAAGACCTCTGGGAAAGTGGATCGAGGCTCCTTTTCAATTTTTTTTATCTGTGCATTTATTTGTTGGCATTTTTTTAAATAAAAATGATCAACAGATTTGGCAAAAAGGCAAGTTGTGGTGAACAAATATAAAGGTCATCATATGAACAAGCATTTCAAAGCAAAATACAATATATTTTTTCTGAAGTTTATATTTCTTTATATCTTTTAAATAACAGGATAGAAAATAACTTGAAGATGCAAAGTTTTCAAGCTGTGTGGAAATCAATAAAAGAGTAGAAAACAAGCCTTCCTCTGAGCAGATCCCATGAAATACCAAGATTATATAAGAAATTTTCTCTGGTTCACATTCAGCAAACATTTAGTCAAGTTCCAAACAGCAATAATAAGACGTCTCTCTCTTTAGGGAGTTGAGCTCAGAGATCAAGAAGGTACAAACTGCACACACAAAGCCACAGATTAGACTGGGCATTTTTGCTCCAAATATGCAACCTGACAACAATTATGCCACAGACATGACTCACACTGGAATAAAACTTTCATCCGGAGTGCGCAGCTTGACTTTCTTCAAAAGAACCGTGTTGTTTGCTAAAGGAAGACGATGACGTCAGGTGGCAGGAAACCGACAGGTGGGAACGAGGAACGGGAAGCTGCTCTTTCGGTAAAGTCTTGTGCAGCATCTCTGTGGATTCAATCCAAAGCATCTGCAGCTAGAAGTAAATGGGAACGGCTTGGCGTGTGTGCAGGGACAGAATGCACATGTAGGGGCGTCTACCTTAGTGATGTCATCTCATCTTCAGGTGTTTAAAACAAGATGACATGAAACACACAGATTAAACAAAAAAAAAATTCTCCCACTGAAGACAATTTAGAGGCCAAAGAAGCGAGACCCTGACACAAACGAGTGGAAGCTGGAGTGTGAACACTGGATAGAGAAGAGCTACATAAAGAAAAGATTTGTGTGCTTCCTCCGGCCGTCATCTTCCTTCCCACCACTGGGAAGAAGTGTGTCAAAGAGTACATTGTTTCTCCCCATGTATCTGTTTATGCCCATCCCATTGCTCGGCTTTAATGCCTCTCTGGTCCCCATGAATACATCCTTCCTCTCTCCCTCTCTCTCTCAGTATATACGTACACCCTCCTCCTCAAACTAGCAGTTTAGCTAGAACGCAGAAAGACAGGAAATGCCTGTCGGGAGAATGAATAAGAAGTGGCAGCTGCCCATGCATGGTACGAATCCAGAGTATCCCCACAGTATCGCCCCTTCACCTCCGACTGCACTGCCTCTGAAGGACCAGGGAGTGTGACACAAACAGATAGGACATATCTCCAATAATCACTCTAATTTTGCTATGGAGGGTAAATACCTAAAATATAAATAAATATACTGTGAAAAAAATTAATTCCGAAAGGAAATCACTGCTAAATCTATGATCGGTGAAATGTAAATACAGCCATACAGAGCTCACAACTTCTGCCTGCAGGCACACTCTTTATGAAGAGACCAATATTTGCGATATTTAGATGAGAAGCATGAAGCGACTTCCTCTCTCAAATGAAGTGCAGGCAGGGCTACATTTCAAGTCCTTCTACTTTAATTCACACGTAAATATCAAGTTGTAATTCATTTAGTAGAGAAATTTAAATATGAGGAACATATTGGTTATTTCTAAACAACAACAAAAAAGAAAATCAAAAGTAATTATGTTCTGCTGGATCTTTTTGCTGGATACCAGGAATAAATATGTTCACCAGATAGACCATCGACCTTTTCTGCTCGTCGTCCCTTCAACTGGTGGGATAAAGTGACCTATATTAACTTCTGATCTGAAACGTGTACTGCTGGCCTGGACCAATTTATCTCAACACTTTTCTTCTTCAAAACTAAATTCATAACATGCAGTGACTGTTTCAGGGCAACTTTCACAGTCAACCATAAAAACGGGCTTAATAATAGGATTTTTTTAAAAAAAAAAAGCTTGCTTTGCTGTTGGAAACAGTTGTTAAATTAGAGATTAGCACATATAGAGATAAATAAAGGCAATTATGCCAATTTGTGAAATTAGACAATTCAGACCAGCAAACAATTTCATATTACCTCCAATATGGTTCTTCATATTGCATAAAATATGTGTCATAATGTTTCATCTTAGCTGTGTGCTTGTTTGAGGCAAATTTGCATCAACAGCCAATAGTCAACAACACTGTGCTACACGGAGTCAAAGGACACACCTAGCACAAGGTATTAGGTTTACAAAATTTTGCAGGATTTTGGGGGGATATATTTTGCTTTCATGAAGAGGAAAAAATGTTTTAAGCATCTGTAGCATATAATATAGTCCGTATATAGGTAGTCGTTATAATGATATTTTTATACTTGTTTGAGTCTATGGTGGTCCTTATATCAAATAAAATGCTTCCATTTAGATTTCGCCAATAAAATAATGACTTCATTCATCTAACATTCATTGTCTATTTTTTTTTTTATCTCACTAGGATTATCCTTTTCAGAGTTTACAATCCAAGTGTTTCAAATTTTAATCTTTAGTCCAACCTTAGTTTTTCAGTGAGAAGAGGCTACAAAGCAAACACTAACTCTGGTAGTAAACAATTAACCAGTGGCTGTGTTCATGCGCTGCTCATGAATCATTTGCTTTGACATCACAGTTTCTTAATTTTTAAAAAGGTACCTTTGGTTAGCAACACTCCTATTCAGCAGAATGTTGAGAGCCCAATGAGATGGGGTTGTTTATTGACCCTGCTTTACAGCAGAACTACTTCTTTCTTGCTTGCAAAAACCTGCCAACCACATGTTCAACTGGGTACAACACTAAAAGCTGTAACTTGTATCTGGAGCCCTTACACATATCTAGGACCACCTTGAACAGATGAAATCACTTGCTGAAATTACCAGCAAGGAATTACTTTTTGTAATAGGTACTTTACTTTATGAAGAAATATTGTGACATTTGGTAGATGCTTTTACAAGATCAAGATGTTTTTACACTCAATTACTATGAAAACATAGGTAGGCCTATACACTGGATATTAGTTTGAATTACTGTATTTTTTTAATTAGGGAAATGAATTTATTTTTTTGTTATTTGGTCTTAGTTACACCCAAAAGCCAAAGGATGATGGTACAAAATCTATTACTCACTCAAACGTAACTTTTGATGCAAAGCCGGGATGCAGTTCATGTTTCATTACCTACAGACACTGCAGGTGTGTAGTGAATAGATGAGACATGACATGGTATTGGTCTCCAACCTCTTTTAGTCTGGAATTAAGCCTCTGCTGAAGGCGTAGGAAGCCTCATGACTAGACTGTAATTACTGACACATTTACTCAGACAAAAGCCAGTGAGCTAGAGACTAAAGTATTTCTTTTTCTTCCCAAAATATCCGTTTCCTGCAACAAACCCAAAACTAGCAGGTTCCTACTTGATCCTTCAGTTTCTATTCAATTATTCAAGTTGAAAAATACAAACCGCACCCCATACAAACACTAGTTCTGGATGACACAGAACAAAAATTATTTCAACGGCACAAAGTAACTAGATTTTTCCCTCTATATATCTCTCCTCATTTCCTCTTTTTGAGACTAGTGCTTCCTTGGACTGCAGCTCACCGTCTACTTTCTTCATGCCTTCGTTTTACCTGCAATGATTCACTTTGTCCATTTACATCATCTCTCCTACACTGCCTTCATCTTCTCCCCCTCATCCAGCTCTGTGTCTTTAGGTTGGTCAGTTCAGCGAGGCCGAGTTACATTCCTGGGATGCTTCTTACATATGGTGCACATTCCTGCCGGGCTGATGAGAGGCCCAGCGCTCCTAGCCGCCAGCCCGGCCCTGCAGAGACCAGCCCAAAGCTGAGCATGCTAGTGACTTCTTCAGTCTCCAGAAGAGCTTGAGGAAGTAAAGCTCCTTTGACTTCTAATATACTTCAGGCAGCGACTGCATGATAAGGTTGGTGCTATTAAAGCCTGCAGATCTCAACTAAACGGGTCGAGTAGCTCTCGGCTGATTGAGCATGTTCTCAGTGTCTAAGAAAATGCACTTATGTGTATGTGTGCAAAATAATAAAAAAAGAAAAACTTTTGTCATGTTTAGTAAAAAGTGCAAAAAAAATAAACTGACATTCCAGATCTGAGGAGAATTATTCACAACATGGGTGAAGAATTAAAGCCTACTGAGAACTAATCCCACTCAATCAGCATTTACCAATTATCCATCTTCTTTTCTAAAGCTATAATATCTCTTGGAGCAGGTGAGTATAACTGCAACACCTGCTCTGCAAGTATTTTAAGTTTGCTCGGTAAACCCAACATTAAATACTAATCACAATCTCATGCCATACAGGAAATAAAACATAATCTGGGACGAATGGGGGGAGGGCTATTTGTAGAGCTGTCACAATAAGGGAATTTTCCCTGTTATGATATTTGATAGTTAAGTACAGAAGCCATTGAGCAGAGGGATAATTTATTGTTTCTTTCGGGAACAAAAAGACGACCTCTGCTGTCTAAAACTGAGTAGTATTAAAAACTGAAGTTCTGAAGTGATAGGAATGGATGCAACCTAAATTTAACTCCACTGTTGAAAATTCAGTCATCTGGTGGACAGAGGCCTACACAAAGCCCAGATGGGAGATGACAGCCTTACACCACCTATGATCTGACAATGTAAATCTACAGAGAAATTAGGTACAACAAGCAAGAGACAGATTTGTTGAAATGATGACATTTTGCCAGTTGATTGTGTTTACCAGTGGCTGGATGCTCTCTCGTTATGAAATCACTTATTTTGCCCTCAAATAGCCCGATACTGTTAGTTCTGCATCAGCAGCGACTTTTGTGCAAATTTCTATATTTTTGTGCAAAACCTCTCCAAAATGTACAGCCTCATTATTCCAGTTCAGTGGCAGGCATTATTTTGACTAGTAAATTATAAACTAAAGCAAAAATGCAAAGATTAGATGCAAAAACCAGTTTGTAAGCTTGGAAGAAAAAGAAAAAAGCTGGATCTGCTCAAAAGTTTGCTCTATGAAGCTGGCTGGGTGTGGCCTTAGGATTGTGCAACCTCACTGCAGCTACTGCATTTCCACCGCAGATCATCCCCTCATCAATGGGCTGTATGTGACGGTCAGTGTTCGAGCCTGCACCGTTTACCCCAAGTCCATTAATGCACAGATGACTCAAGAGAGCATGTTAATAAAATACATCTCTATTTCATAATTCAGCAACACAGACGAGGCAGGACAGCTACGGAACTAGCGCATTATAATTTTGATAAAATTATCAATCAGCTGGTTGCCGGACATTCAATTTCTCATCATTTTTGAAGAAAATGTGCCAAAATTCCCTACATGCACATAGAAAATTAAATATATATTCAGAGTATTAAATCAAAATTATGACATTTTGGTTGACATTTCACTGCAGATTATGGATCGGAACATCAAACGCAATGTTTCCCTCACATGTCCTCTCCGTGTGCGTCTGTGTCAGGGGAGTGGTGCTACGTACGTCACCGCCGGACAGCTGCATTAATCAAATCCAGTGTTACAGCGATAATGTCCCTGCCAAATAATTGCTAACACACACACACACACACACACACACACACACACACACACACACACACACACACACACACACACACACACACACACATTGGTAATTCTGAACAAGGAGCATCTAAACCAAGCAAATATTGCATGATGTCAAATGTGACACAAAAGGCAAAAAGATTTATAAAAGGCGCCTGCAAGACAGACCCATATGGAAAATCCATAGCACACAAGGAAAAAAAAAAACAAATCTATTTCACGCAAGAGCTTAATCTGTTACTTAAGTCGACCAGACTTTATAATTACATTCTTACACCCATATAACTGGAACTACCTCTTAACGCTGCACTTCCTGAATGATGTGTGGGTGGGAATTGAACCGGCTCTATTAACAGCACGGCTAAATCTTTTAAAAATATCACCCAGGGCCTGGATGGCATGTCCGGCCCATCAAAATAATGCATATTTCATGCTTCGCAGGTCAGTGAAAGCTGACTGCAGCAGGCTGAAAATCAGACACGAGTCTTACACAGCCGAGGAGTGAATCTACACTCCGTTAAAGTGAATAATTGTCAATAAGACATTTCATAAAAGCACCATGTGAGGTTGACAGTGAAATGAATAGGAGTTTTCCGTCATGCCTTTCCTACAGTTCAAACATTTTGACAGAGTTGCCAGAGAAAGCGATGGCCCGTTTCTCAGGCTGTGATGCTCCTCCCTCATTTCTTACTTCACACACACACACACACACACACACACACACACACACACACACACACACACACACACACACACACACACACACACGAGTCAGCTGGCTGAAAGATGGATGTGACACTTTACCTCGCATACACTTTCAGCTCATTGAATATATTTCTCATCACAAACACATAAGTACACGCAGTCAAACAAAAGGAGTCACTACACAGTAAGGTGTCGTAAAGGTAAGTTTTTAAAAGTGCTTAAATTTTCAGATGTAGAACTCGTATAATGAGATGCCAGAGAAAATACTGGAAGGAAGAATAGAAGATTGTTGCCACTCCCTCCCCCCGCCTGCACTTGTTGCTGCAGACTGCTTGTCAACTGGCTAAAAGAAGACTCTCCTCCATCGTTCTCTCACTATGTAGTAAGGCAGATTAATGCGTTTGGGAGCATTTTCACAGACACACAAAATGTGGAAAAAGAACAAATAAAAGAGAGCTACTGATCACAATTTTTTTTACACTACAAATGCTTTAAAAAAATTACACTTTGTAAGCTCTGAGGAGCATATCTAACCATATGAGCAGGTAGTTTGACTAATTATAACCTAATAAAAGTGTGACATTCTGTAAAATCAGCATAATAAATACATTTTATAGATAATCTAATGATACTAATCATTATGAAGAAATATTAATAATTGTAGCTTTTTAAAAATTTCAAATAAAAGCAACTAAACAACTTTTGTTTTCTTTTTTCCTTCTTTCTTTTTTGCACAAGTACAGTGGTACCGTGGTATTTTTACTCAAAATTATTATAGGATGCGAGTGGGTTCCTAAAATTTGCCTCCAAGCAACAATCTGTCCGGAACAAGTTCTGAGCTGCACAGATGGTATGCAGGTGGGAGGAAATGTATCTACACTGGCTGAGGAATTTGAGTTGTAAAATGTGAAATAGGCAAGTTGTCATATTTCACCCCATTGCCTGTCTTAATGTGTAAACTTTCAAATCAAGGTTGCATAAGGCAGAGTAGGAGGGCTAAGAAGAAGAAGGCCTTTAAAAATTACATAATCCCTGGCTCAAGAATTCATAGAAAATGGGTCACAGAGTACGGTGAGTTTAAAAAACTTGCAACAGGTTTGACAGAGTGACTATCATCAGGCGTGTATAGATGCAAGCAACAAGATAGATTGGGAAAGGCAAATTATAAAAGTTTCCTAAAAACACAAGACATTCTCAATAGAACAGATTTAAGTGCAACCCATTCTTACCTTTATCAGTCAAATACAACTGTAGATTTCTGGAAGCGGATCCCGACTGTGCCTGGTTGAGGTCTGCAGCAGGCACCTGGAGATACTGAGGGAGAAGACAAGCTTGAAAAGAGGAAATGATTGGCGCGGAGGGGAGTGAGAGAGAAACCAGGAGGAGGAAGAAGAAGAGAGGGAGGCGGTGGGGGGGGCAACTCTTCACATCCATGTTGCGCTGCAAAGGGTGGGGCCTTGAAGGAATGCGCTCTATCCGCTTTCCTCACGACGACCGCGGGGTCAGCCGGTCCTGAGCGCTGCTGAGACTCTGGCAGGACAACTGTCAGATAGAGCAACTTCTATCTCCTCTGTGTTGATTCAATCAGCAGCGAGACTCATTCGGGATACACCCGATTCATGTCACTTGACAGCAGGAAAAATAAACACGCACAAAAACAGATTCTTTTTTTTTTTTTTTTTACTTATTTTTTTAGCATTTTTTTGGATTTCAACTAAAATAAAAACTAATTAAATGTCCTTTAATGAGCCTTTTAAGTATGCACGCCACAAATTGATTAAAAAGTCTCTCAAATCTGCTTGACAGACGCACTTACTTTTAACACAGGTCCGTCCAGTAGTTCCGTCAGTGGCGCATACGAGTCCTACTGTTGGAATAAAATGCGGAATTTGCACTGCGAAGTTTAGTCCTATCGAGCGGGGTTGACAGCAGGAAAGTTGCCACGTCTGTTACACCATCTCAGTTGCAACAGCAAAAGCAGCCCAAGGCAAATGACAGGACAACACTTCTTAACTACGCAACAGTCCCGGTTAATCACAGCTGCCGTGCGGGACTTGAGCAATAAAAATGTGCGCATATCAACATGTATCGCAGTCTCTGAAATCTGTTATGCGTGCGTGTGTGTGTGTGTTTTTTAAACTATCATTACATAATGAATGCATTTTTAAAAGCCAGCTGGGTTTGGTAACATTTTCAGTCCTGTAACCTTTAGGGGGGTGAAAAAAAATCCTCAGCCACACCTTAACTCTCAATCATTTTCTCTGTCAGTTCCAGAGGTTTCGACGACACGCAGCTTTAACCCCCAACGAGACAGCCGCTCTGACCCTCTTACACTCTTCGACGTTAACCTTTAAAATCTCTAAAAAAACGTCAGGTAAAAAGCGTTCCGGTGTGTGCGTGTGTATCCGGTTGTACGGTCCCACCCCGGGCTCCTCTCCGCCGCTCGACGTTCCTCCCGGGTCTCTCTCCTCGATCCAACTCCTCTCTTCAAACCGGCTTCTCACTCCGATCAGCTGGCAGGGGCCTGACGTCTGCACACCCTGCCGACCAATCAGAGACGAAGTGAAAACAGCGTCACTGAGCTTCGCTCTACACGCACGATGACGATCAGCCACGCCGACCAATTGGATTTGAGATCTCTCTGAGCACTAAGGCGGGTCTAAGAAGTGTAAACCAATGATTGTACCCCCGCCCATAGCAGGCGTTTGTTCCGTGGGCCAATTAGGTGTTGGTAAGTACTCAGAAATAACTTTTTTTTTTTTTTTTTTTTGTAAAACAGATAAAATTAAAATTATATATAATTGAAGAATTAAAAGCTAATGATATTATATGTATATAATATATATATTTAAAAATAACAGCAATGAAACCTTTGTGGAACATATAGATATATAATATTCCACAAAGGTTTCATTGCTTTTTTTAAATCCAGTGTGTTACACAAATGTCAGAGGCAAGCCACTCTGTTAGTTTAGATCTTATTAACTGATATCAAACCATCTGAGCTCTAGTTTTCTGATTTCAGGTCAGGTTTCATAATTAACCTGGAAATCATTTATCTCTTGTTCCAGTAGGAACAGTTGAGAGACTCAATGTACAAGTACAGTGCTGCTAAAGAGTTCCTTATCTCCCACTAATAACTGGTTGAGCCACCATGGGCGGGAGCAGCTCCCCTCCAGCATTTGCAATAACTCGCAGCGAGTCTTTTATATTTGAGGAATTCTGGCCCGATCTTCTTTGGAAGATTGTTTTAATTCAACAACATTCGAACGATTTTGAGCACAAACTGCTCATATAAAGTGACATCCCAACAGTTCAGTTGGATTCAAGTCCAGATTTTTACTCCCATAACTTTAAATTAATGAATGGCTTTAACAACGGCCCATCAACAAGTCAAAAATGTCCGACTTGTTGGACATATTCCTTGGGGATTCTCTACTTTAAAAAAGTTGTCTTTAGCCTGGCCATTAAATTATACGCAATTCCGCTCTATTCTCATCTGCCTTTATATTCTGTCTGAGATTTTTCCTATTTCTCTGTTAAAATTTCAACAGGGCCAATCAGCAAACTTCAATTGGTTGATCGCCTGTTTTGATTCCCAGTCCGCCTGCCCTCATTGTTTGTGTCCTTGGACCAGACTCTTCACCCATCTTGCCTGCTGGTTTTGGTCAGATGATTTTCGGCACTGTTGTAGAATTGTAGTCTGCCCATAATTTTGGCAGCTTACTTCTAGTCTAATGATATGAACTGAATTTGGAATTTATTTAAATGTATTTAATTGGTTTTAATTAAATTCTAGTGAACTTTTCTGCCATTGAACTTACTTTAAAATTGTTTTATGTTAAAGTTGGACACAAATGGACCAATATCTATTAGCAAATTCAGACGCACATGGCTTTCTGATGTGAACTGATTGCGATTCGACAGGTAAGGTGTACCACACTGGTTTCCCTGATCTTTTATTTTTACTTTTACATCTGGGAAATTGTGGGTTCCCTGGCAAAATAAACCACAAATATGTAACTCTGGTATGTGAATAACTAAAACCCCTTAAACATTTCAGTTGTTTTTCAGGGTTCAACTTTCCATTCTTTTTAAACAAACACAACATTTCTGTGGTCTGGAGTAGAAATGGAGTCGGACTTTACCACCACAGAGTGACTGCTCCTTCCTATGGGTGGAAACCTCAATTGGAGGCTTGCTTGTTGAAGTCACAATTCCACATTTGGAAAAGAGACTGGAATGTGCAGCATTTTTCTTTTAAATCCCAGCAAAAATGAAACATTTGTTCACCAGCTGTGAATGTAACTCTCTCTTGGGAACTGAAGTTGATATAAAGATTTATATGATGAGTTGCACTGTACATTCAGCATATGGTAGCAACAGAGACTGAAAGCAGGGTTTAACTGATACTTAAATTTAGAAGTACATGATCTCTAATACTGACATCTTTCTATACCACTAGATTTAAACAATTTAAACTTCTGCAGCTGATACACTGAGTACTTAAAATTCAGTAACTTGTAAAAACTTGTGTTTTAAAGAACAGCAGAATCAGAGCCTAGTCATAGTGACACAGCTTTCATTATTGCGTAAATTTATAGATTGTTGCTTCTATGTAATTGGACAGGAATGTAAGTACAAGCACGCATCATTAAGGAAACCAAACCTTCCTGTTCTCAAGTGGCTTGTACAGACCAGGTTCATACTGTGAGCTGACTGTTCCCTCCAGAAGTACACTGTGTCTATGCCCTGTGTCTTTGACTGAATAGATTTGAACTCACTTTGAACCCATAGCTTTGGTCAACTAACTTAGGTAAAAATCAAACAATAAATTAAACGATCATCTTTATTATCACCGAATGGAAGTTATTACGTAGAATTGTCCCAAAGCTCAAGTTTACAAATGTATAAAAGATTTTTTTCAAATGATCCTGTAGTGGTGATTATGTGCGCTCTACTTATTTTGTTGCTGGGATGGTACGTGACTTAAACGTTATTCCTCGGATAATATTAGGTGTATCAACTGTAAAGAAAACATTTTCATTATATTTTTCTCAAATAATGAACTTTCACCTGCTCAGTTTAGCCTGTTTTCACTTCCTTTCAGAATGAGCTATTTTAGAGCCTCTTGTCACCATAAATCCAAATAAATTATTGCTGACCACGCCCCCAAGTCAATGTTTACACTCCCATCTTACATATGTGAAAATGGTTTCAAACAGATATACAGTTGTACAACAGTAAATCATAACCCAGGAATAGGTTAACACGTTTTTGAATTACTCAAATTGTACTTACTTTCATTTTCAAGAACTGGATGTGCCTCTGCAATGTTGCTACTTTAACAGTAAGAGAGTAAGATGTCAGAAGTAAGATAAGCTCATTTTGAATTGAGCTGAACTAATTTCTTAAAGCTTCTTTCCGGAAACATTTGAATTGTATTATTAGATTATTACAGAAAAGATTAAACAAGAGTATTTGATACACTAAAGTCCATGAACTTTAGGTAATGAAAGTTGGAGCAACTTTTTACACCATATGATAACATTGCACTGGAGCTAAAACACTGTAATGTCACGATGAAAACACAAAACCATATTCTGAATATGTCAAACTGATAAAATCCAACTGACAGTCAGTCACACTTAAGATTTTACCTGGTCTTTTTCTGTGTAATAAACTGTTTTCAAAGTTCTTTTTAGTTTTACACCAGCCTCAGACAACCCCACTTAAAGGATACCGCTCGATCCCGTTAAGCTTGTGGTGTCTTTGGTTAAGGTGCTTTAATTCCTGGAAGTGGATTGGAGATGCAAAACAAACACACAGTCCAAACTTTGGGATGTTGGTATGTTTTGAAGCTTGACGTCCAGTGTTTTCTCACAATCAAACTGCAAACGGGATATCTTAAACTTCCTAGCCTAAAACAGGCCACACCATGCTCTAAAAATACACCAGTGAAGCCTTGGCCTGCATTTCTCATGACATGGTGGTTCCTGCGAGTTAATGTTGTCATCAGACCACACTCTGCAGAGGCTTACATTTCTGATCTTACAATCTCGAAATCAACAGTAATCGATCTCACAGTTACTACAACATAGCAGATCCTTTGCCTTCAAATATCTGTGTGGGTGACTAACATTTAGGAGGTTAGAAAATATCATTTAGTTACAGTACCTAAATGTTTCTTTGTTTGCAAATATTCTAACTATTCTCTATTACTTTGAGAACAAATTTTCAGCAATTTCTTTTGCTCCACAAAAACAGAGTTTATGTTTTAAATCACTGTTTTTTTTAAGAAACAGACTTCTTCCCACATTCCTGCTTGAAGAAAGTTCCTGCTTTCTAAAAACTGGCAATAGTTTTTAGAAACTACATTAGGCTTCTAAAGACTAGGCATTAGGTTTGGGAGTTCATTTTGAGTTCATCTTCAGCCCACAAATGCTTAACCAGCTAAAATTTTATAACACCAGCCCATACCATTACCCCACCTCCACCTTGTTGAAACCTTTAAAATTCTGTTTTCAGATGATTGTAGATGCTACAAGTAGTGTCTAGAGTTGCTACAATATTATTTTGCAGTTAAAAACTGGAGGATAATTGGTTCCTATAGTAACTTCAGGCCAGATTCGTCTCATATACTTGTCAATTTTCTCAACATTTTCTTTGCCCAGATTGTGTACATCTTGATACGGTATGTTGACCTACTTGGCCACACCCTCCTCCATTAGACACATCACTTGCTATACTTAAATTCATTTAAGCTTATCGAGTTTGGAGCTGGAAAATATCCCTAAAAATGATCACATGGTCAAAATACGCACTTGCTCCTGGAACACATTGTTCAGGTAGTTATTGCTCTTTTATTTGGTGTGTGAATGGAAAGATAATGGTGCCACTTCCTTTGCATCTCATACCCTCACAGCATTTGCTGAATATTGATGCCGTGATTTGACATCTCCTTAAAATGACTCATGCAGCTGTTTTTTTTTTCCTGGTTCCTCTTTTTTGTCAAACCTTTCCTTGCTTTCTGCCACCCTGAGATGTGATTTTTCTCTTGAGTTCCTAAATACAGATCTTAAATAGATTTCAGGAAGCAATTGGCACCTCTGCCGGGCAAAGAGCAATCTAGAGCCTGTTCAAGCAATGTAATAGCTCTGTAAAGCAGAACACATTGCATTGTCACACGCTTCAACAGGTGGGGGCACTTTTTTTCCTCTCTCAGAGATGAAACTGGGAGCCTGAGGCTGAGTCAGAGGGTTCATTCACTGACAGACTGTGGAGGATATTACTGAGACCATCTTGGTCATGCAGGATTAAAGTGTTATGGTCCATGGAAGAGTGTCTCTGCCAGAAAAAGGTTTCAGTTAAGATCTCAGTTATCCAGGCTGCTTCCACGACATCTGATAACAATATTGTGGTTGTAAGCCCTTTCCATAAATTGTGTTTGAGTTTTTGTACAAGAATTTATGGAAGTCCTGGGAAAATCTTTTATGCTTGAGCCATTTTAAAATGATTTTGGTGACAGTAAGAAATGAAATGGCGGTGCAAACAACCCGGTAGTTTACTCATTCTTAATCACTCCTCGTCCTCCTTCTCCACGTCTGTGGACATGTACATGGACATCTGTAGACACCAAAATTGCACAGTAGTCTTATACACCAAGTCCGAAGGAATGTGGAGCAAATAGACCTCTGAGCAGTTTTCCTCCATCTTTTTTACACAGTAGATTGTCTTCATGTATTTAGAGTGGTAGCACCGATAGAAATAGCAACAATATATCTTTTTAAAATGATGGTTCAAAGTCATTTCCCAGGGCACACAGTTTTGTGTTCTTCCAAATCATTTCATTCACAAAACTATGCACTGTACAAGGAAAATAATGCACCTCTAGAAATGTAAAACATAAGAGCTAAAAAAAAAAATCAGACTTTCCATAGAAATGTAAAGTGCATTGATTATAACGGGATGTGTGTGTGTTTTAGGGATGTGTTGCTTCCCTGTTTTAAGGTACACCATTGTTTTACAACGCTGCTGTTTATATCACAGTAGGGTGTTTTGTTTCATACAGTGTCATGACCTGGCTCATTGGTTGTGACAAAAAATAAAAAATCACACCGAGACATACATTTCAAGGAACCTTGTTTACTGATTTAAACTGCCATTGTGAGGTGTGTCTTCAGTTGTCTCAGTATGCCAGGAGGAATGAGGGTAGACAAGCCTCCCTCTGTGTGTGTGTGAGAGAGGTCTGGGCCATGCAGTCTTGTGTCAGGTTTAAGATCCTTGGTGGACTGGCCAGGTGCTCCCAATCAGGCTGATTGCCAGAGCTGATCACAGCCTGCTGGACCAAACAACAAGCTCAAGAAAAAGAGCTCGTCAACAAAAGGCTGTCACTACAGTATTATGCTTAAAGTGCTTCTAATAAAACGTCAGAGGTTCTCTACAGATCAGTAGAATGCAAAGTTTTCTCCCCTTTCTCAGTTGATGACGTGCTCTACCCCAAGGTGAGATCATGTGTTTGTTTCCTTTGTGTCTGTGTGGCTCTTTGGTCGACTAGCGACCAGCTTAGGGTGTTTCTCGCCTCACCTAGCGGTGACTGGAATAGAATCCAGACATTCTCTGAACAAAATGAATCTGACACTGAAATGGATAAGTGTACTCTGATATTACAGTCTGAATCTGCTACTCAAACGCACATGGAACTCACAAGCCTGCAAGTAAGGTGAAGAAACAAGGGCATTGTAAAAGATCTCTTAGAAAAGCTGGTTATTTTAGTATGCAACTCAAGGAATGTTCTGAAGGAGAGAGGAGTGGGATTAGGAAAGCTCTGAAGAACTGATCAGAGCTGAATTATGAAGACCTCCACTTGCTACTGTGATGCTCTGCTACCAACACAGGGGTAGGTCGGCTGATTCCAGGGTGTCTGAATCACACAGCGAGTTGGGGTGAAAGAATATATGTTGCGTTTGTAAACCTGTCTAATCTGTAGTTGGCATTGAGTAATAGCAGGTTGAGCTGGTGTGTAGGAGCGATGGTGAGTTTTCAAAAAAGGTTTTACAGCTTGACCAATAAATGATTCTCAGACTCAAGAGAAAAGGAAAAAATGCGTAGTCTGTAACTGAAGAAGACGGATTACTGCAACAAAGATGGACAATCTGGCAACACATGGGATTTGTGCTGGTCTTTATATATTATAGCTATGTAAGGTAGTAGATTGCAGATGTGGGATAGACAGGAAGAAGAGGGAGAGACAACACAGACTGCAACAACCAAACTGGGATCACAACATGGATGGACAGAGTGATTGTGGGGTACGCCCTAGACAGGTTACAATTATATTGCAGGGCCAACACAGGCAAGACTACTACTACACACACAGACACTCACAAATAAGAGCCATTTAGAGTCACCAATTTACATCACATTCATGGTTTCAGTCTGAAAGATTAGGTCTGAGAGAGAACTCGAATGTCCATGGAGAACATGCAAACTTCACACTGAAAGATCCCAACAGAGATTTGTTCTGGCAGCAGTCTAGTTTTGAGACAAAGGAGCCAATATCTGAAAAATGTTGCCCATTTAATCGCTCCGGCGATTTTACTGAAATTGTACGTGATCTAAATGAAAATGGGGAAAAATGTCAAACAAAAAGCAATCTCGGGTGAGGAATAGATGAAGACTCCTACACAGTCATTCACACTTCTAATGACAAAAATGGCACACAGGCATTTCACATGAGGTATACATAATTAGAATGTTGTAATCATGTTTTACATCAGGAATTGAAAAAAAATACAGTTTTCAAAGTTTAATAGATATTGAGTTTAGTGTGCTCCTGACTGGGGAACAAATACCACAGTAATTCTTGAAGGAGCTGCATGGAGCCAGTTTGAGTCAACCAGGTTCACCCCGACCGTAGAAAGTAAGATGCTAAATAAGCCATAAAAAACCTAAAATGACATAACAGAACCTAAAATGGACTCTTGTTTCATGATTTCGGGACTTTTCTGATTGACAGAAGCATTTTAAGAAGGAAAAATGTTTAGTTACAACATGGAAATATGAAGAAGGAATTTGGGTTTCCGGCGTCTTGGCAGCGTCTGGATAAAGATTTTGAACAGAACTGGGATTTCTCTTACGATTCAAAGATAATTTCCAATGAGGAGGTCGGAGCAGATTCATTGGAGCTCGATGGATTATTTGTGAGGCTCAATATTTCCTGAACGTGGTGTGTCGGAGAGCATGCAGGCTGATGGAACACAGAGAATGAGATCCAGAGGGAGCTGAGGCTTGGAGGGAAACACCAGGATTCCACCCTGTGACACTCGGAGAGCACTGAGGTCTACGTTTCTCTCCCACAGCTGAACCCTTAACATTGCGGATCCTGACCTCTTGAAAAGAGGCCATCAGGAGGCTTGTTTCCTGCCATCAGGAAACAAGGCAAAGAGGGGAACACCTCTGCCTCTTTAAGAAACGCTCGTGGCAAAAAGAAACCGATTTGGAAAGCTAACCGTTCAGAGTGCAGTGTGGAAACCGAGGCCAATGAGAGGCACTACTGGATTGAGGTTACAAAAGCACCCTGAACCCAATGACTCAGCAAAAGCTGGATGCGTGCGAGATGACACTGCAGTATTTTAAAGGAGCAGAGTACAAACTTGCAACACTCAAAGGGAAGGTGGGAAAAGCAGCGTCAGAACTGGTCATGCCCTCCTCTATTTGGAGGGATAAAAAAATTTAAGGCTTGTGTTGCTCCACAGAGTCGCAGATAGAAGAGTGACTTGTATATTTCATTTTATTTTTCACCCAAAGGGCACTGTCTGACTAAATGCCAGTCATTGAGGTAAATGTCACTTTGTTACACGGCTACGCAGACATTTAAATAATGTTTAGGCAGACACCTTTAGACAAGCAGTGATGTTATGGCTGTATGCTGAAGTCGCCCAGTCATCCCTCATCAATCAACAAGCTTCGACTTTGGGGTTTGTTCACCACGAGATAAAATATTCTTTTGTTTCAAGGGAACACTGCTGCACAGAAAGTACAGAATGATACCAGTATGAAATATTAATAAAATACTTTAAAAGGAAAACAGTGTATACACATTTTTTTGTAGTTTCTCAGGTGGGAAGCAAAACTGTGTCTCAGAATGAAATCATGCTGTTTTACATCATTTTCCCAAAAGATGTAAAAATGTATTAATCTTGTAGCTAAAAGTAAAACAACCACCATTAAAGAGACACAATTATACTACCCTATCATCCTTTTTGTTTTGTTTTGTTTTCATTTTTTAATTCTTAGCCAGTCCTTGGTGGATTTATTTGTATGGTTTTCATCATTATAATATTTCAAGGTTCAGTTCTGCTTCAACTTCAGTTAGTTTGAATGATGG
The DNA here is from genome assembly GCA_903067075.1 of Micropoecilia bifurca. Lineage (NCBI taxonomy): Eukaryota > Metazoa > Chordata > Actinopteri > Cyprinodontiformes > Poeciliidae > Micropoecilia > Micropoecilia bifurca. Next base: position 37,798 of record CAEGAF010159174.1, read on the forward strand.
TCTGACATTGTCTCAAGCACCTGCAGAATCTACCAGGAGTCCTGGTGGCCCAAAACCGTGCTAAGGTGGCCAAAGTCCTCAAACTGAAATGTTGTATTGAATGGTCTTTGTCTCGTTGGATCTCACAGTTTCAATATCACTAATCAAGTCATTTATTAAGGGGTAGCGACTTTCTCTGCAGAACTTCGTGGAGAAAATCTTCTGCTTTTATTCTGGAAAATGAATCAATTATTGTTGAGTGTGGAGAAAGTTTAATCAGATGCTGATGCCAGTTGCATCAGGAGCAGAGGCAGGATTTAGCAACTCACAGAAAAATAAACAGCTGACTTGCCACCACTTTTCAGAAAACTACACATAGAACCAGAATGGTCTGCTTTCACTAAACACCACTGTGACCTTAGAAAACTTTGCCGGTGCTCCAAAGTCTCCATGGTCTGTTCACTTTATGACTTGTTGTATGTTCTTAGTGTTCTGGTGGATTTCTGTCACATCACAGTGGGATCTTCATCCAGTTGTAAAGGCATATTACTGAAAAATCTCTCAGAGAGAGCTTGCCATGTGTGAATAGGTTGAAACTGTGCGTCAATCAAATTTTTTACCTTTAGTCATATTTCGATTTTCTCTTCAGTCACGATCTAATTTCTGACAGTAAGAATCCATTTCCTTCTGTCCCTCTTATTATCTGTCCTCTCAATTTATGACCGTCTGCATCGTTCTTGCATAGATCTACAGCTAATAAAGAGTCGGCTCATTCAGATCTCTATTATAGATTGAATGACCTACATTATGGTGCGGTCAGGCCCCATAACGAATAACCTCCACGCCTGTACAGTAGCACAGATCTTCTCTCTGCAGAAGTCAGCTCTGTGAACAACAGCAATGGAAAGTTCCACCGCGGTTCCAAAGAGGTTTTACTCCTGTGTCAGACTTGAAACAGTCAGTCGACGATGTGTTAAAGTCTTCAGATAAATTCACCCTTTACTTATGTACCATGACCTCACATTGAAACAGCAGTTTTATTTATGGGGGGGATCTCACACTAAGAATAAGAAAACCCATTTTTTGCCAGCAGGACAACACTTTTTCTCGTATGACATTTTACAAGGCTGGATCATACCAAGAGAGGAATCTTTGTCTAGTCGTCTCTTGTGGTTTTTTCATCTCATTCTGCAGGTTTTCTGTGGGGTTCAGGTCTGGTGGCTGAAATGGTCAATGAACAAAGATGATTCCGTTTGATTTATCTGCATGTTTTTAGTCAATATCCGGTTGAAAAACCTAATCACGAGTTTGATTTCACTTCCTTGAAAATCGCTAACTTAATCTTTGAATTTATATATATACATATTTCAAAGAGTTAAAGATGTGGCGCAATCTAATAAGATTATCTGAGCAATTGTAAGAACCTGTTCACAGATATAAGCCTTATTTAAATGGCATGTCTTCTCATCTTTTCAGTTCTGAAGAGTTACTTGGAAAATTTGGCCTTGACAGAGAAACAGGACGTTTAAGTGATTAAACATTCCTAGACTTTGAACTGAATGTGATCAGCTGAATATGAGTTAAAGGTGCCAATAAGAGATTTTGAGAAAACCCCAAAATATTTTTGCTAATAACTCATGATTTTTTTATTTCTTAGGTGTGTAAAATGTACTTGAATCAAAGGTTACATTTTTCTACAAATTATTATTATTATTATTATTACAGTAAGACATGTTTTGTTTTGTCTTTTATGCACTCTTTGATCAAAACTAATTACTAAAGTTTTAAATGAACACGTTAAAGAGCTTTTGGAACTTTGAATACCTGAATAAGAGATTTTTTTTAAATCTCCAGATTTGTGTGTTATGATTACAAAAGAAATACAAATGGCAGCGCATAAGAACTTAATGTAGATATTAGTTGATTGTTGAATGCAATTACATGAAGTGAAACTCATTGTGCTCATGCTTGACTCATGTGTGCATAATTTTTTATACCAACATTTTCATGTGCAATTTGCAAATTTTCCATTTTGAGATGGATGACACGTTTTGCAAGGACTCTGTGAGGTTACATTTTTTTTTATTAACTGAAGCATATGAACTGTTGGAAGATATTCCTGTGTACTGAGATCTATCTGTGTAATGATTGTTACAGGTTGAAAGTAGCTCCCAGTTGACTGGCCTTTATCCAGCTTTCACGACTCCCTTCTGCAGCCAGTGGACTTTAACCACTGCCCTCTGTCTTTGTCACCTCATCTCAGTGAGCTTGCTTGTTCCAGGAAGTGTTCTGAACTCTCTGTGCCGTCCCTTCCTGCTCTCTGCGGGCAAAGCCAAAGAAAGGAATCAGCTGTTTCCGCATTGATTCATGTGATCGGCATCCAGCTGTTTCATAAGTTTGATGCAGCTCTGATGTCAGCCTCATTCATTCGACTGTAACCAGGAAACAACACAGGGACGGAGCTTTTCATCTCTTTTAAAAGCTGACTGCGCTCACTTCTGAACTGCAGTCATGTTTTTTTTTGTATTCAAGCGTCAAAGATGACTTTGCATGTTTCAACTGGGATGTCATTCTTTCGTTCATTTTCAGGGGAATTTCTCTCTGGGACACGCAGATAGCAAACAAATGCACAGTTGCGCCGTAAGGAGAACAGCTTTTTCACAACGTTTTATCTCGGTTGCCACACTGAGGGCCAAGGCCTACCTACTGATATGATTAACCTTGCTGCTGGGAAAGGAACACATTATCCTCAGACAGTCTGATCCAGCCTCCCACCAGCCTTTATTCTCTCCCAAACATTCTTACTTGTCTCATCCTTGGAACAGCTAATAATGAGAGTCTGGGGAACCCCACCCTCCTTCTTTTTATGTGAAACAGAAAGAGAAAACAGGGACAGAAGTGCTGAAGCTGATAGATGCAGACAGCTTGGTGAAAGGGTGGCTGCTGAAAGCGATGACATCACTCTGACTGGGTAACCGAGAGAAGACGTGTTTGGGACAAGTGGTAGCTATCAAAGCTGACAAGCCACTCTCAGGCACTTTCTGTTTTCTAGTATCAAAGTGCCAGCGCCTGCAGTTCTGCACTCGAGAAGGTTAAATATTAATATCATAAAAATCTCTCCTGTCGTTTTAACTTAGTCTTGGACTCGCCAAATCGCTTCGTGCTGATTATTTCACCTCCAGTAAGACGCCGGCAGGTCACTGCTGTGACACCATGTGACCGTGTTGCAGCAGAGCCTCGTCTGGCGCTCGGTTTTCCGGTGTGCACTGTCATGGATCGATAACCTCTTATGTAACGCTCTGGTGTGGACTGGAGGCGAGATTCCAGCTGACTGGAACATGTGAAAGGACTTTAACTGGGCTGACCCACATTCTCCCTCCTCGCCCTACCCCGTCCCGCCTCCTTCACACCCTCGGGGGGGGGGGAAGGACTCATGAAGGCAGTGGAGCTAAGACTTTGGGTGGATCGGGCGTTTCTGTGGCATGCTCAGACACGCACGCTCACTCGTAAAGGGAAACATGTGGGGAATTGCTGGTGGCTAAATGGTAGATTTTATTAACAGAGAGATAAATGGAAAACATAACTCCGGAAAATGCTTTGTTCTTTCCAGTATTTAGAGCAGTTTTTTCTTTTAGTCTAAGACCTGCAGTCCGGGTTATGGTTTGGATTTGGTTAATTACATAGACCTCTTTGTTTTTTCCCTGACCGGTTCTCATCAATATTTTTGTGCTGTAGAATTTGGTACTGTGGAAATATTGTTCCTCCAATGTCAACAGAAGAAACTCCTAATACTGTCTTCAAAATGCTCAAGTATTTACCAGAGATGTACCAATGTTAGTTTTGTAGTTCCCTTACATCTGGTAGACAGAAATCTTACTTCAATGAGTTTGTAAACCATCCATCTGCATATCAACTTCGACCAGATCACCCTGTCCCCGCTGAAGAGCAGCCTTCATATTGTGTGAATCTGCCACCGCCACACTTCACTGTTGGCAGTGTGTTTAGAGTGACGCGCTGTGTTCTGCCTCACAGAGCTTTTTTGCATCAGGGCGTCGCCGATGCAACAGCATCAAAATAGGTTAGTTCTGAGTTTGGGAATTTTATCAGGCAGAGGCATTATCGGCTGAATGGTCTCCTGCGAAACTGTGGATGGGCAACTGCTAAAACCATCAAAAACAGGAACCCCGGAGCGATTAGCTGTTAGCCTTTTCACCCCTTTGAAGATTTATTCACTTTTATAGAAATGCTCTGGGAGATGTTTACCGTCTTCTACAGCTTAGGGAATTATTTCTATTAATAACTTTACAGAACCTCACTTTAGAAAGTTTTAAATTATTCTTTTAAGCTGATTTTGGTTTCAAGCGTTTAACGCCAAAGAGCCGCATTTTGAAATGCAAAAGCTCAATATGAGCTTGTTTACGTTACCCATTTGCTGCTGCTGTAGTTAGTGTATGTGCTTATTCACAAACCGTCAATAGTATGTTATGTAACCAGAGCAACTGGTGACGCTTGAAGGTTGCTGTGTTTTCTGGGACTGTTCTAAAGGTTTTGAGCAAGGATGACCAACTACTATTTTACAAAACTACAAAACTTATTTGTGACTTCAGGGAAGAAAATAACTTAGAATATCTGTTTGTGTGTTTGAAACGTATGCACCAGCACATCTTGTAAATGTATCGCGTTTGAGTTTTGTGTTGCACAAGCAGGCTGTTACTGTAAATGTGTAGCGTCACAATCATACCGAAGAGTTAGAGAGACATTAACCTCATCCTGGTTTAACAATAACCAGCCCGTGTTGATATGACAATAAGCTAACTGAATCGCCACAGGTGTCCTTTGAGCTTTTGTTTGACCATGACGTCTCACGTATCTGAAGCTTGTCGGTCATCCTGCATAATCGCCCTCAACAGATCGGTTCAAAGTTTTGCTCGACCTCAAGAAAGCGTCTTCAGTGAAACTCTTGTTGTTCTGAGCAACAAAAGAGCAAGCCGGTTGCGCTCATGACTCATCTTGGAAAAGAATAACGAGTAGTTGTTCCCATAACTTGACATTTAAAACAGTTTACTGCTCATTTAGTCTCTCGGCCATCCGCTTATGTTCAGTGTGAGAAGAACAGGGACAGTGAGACATGGATGGGGAATGCGTCCAGTTATTTAGGTAACAGTGACTCAGCAGAAGTTTTCTTCCTGTTTCTATTTATACTGAGTTATTCACAAGTCCAAACTGAAGTGGGATTGTTTTGTGTAAATAAATGCTGGCCTGCATCTGTTAGTTTCCTTAAGCCGTAAGCATAGTTTTACCACCAGGAAGTGAGATCTTCCCTACACAAGCAGTGCTACCACTTTCCTCTGGTGCATTTCTACATCTTTTGGATCAGTTAGATTTCTGTTCCCAATCTTTACTTTCGTTTCCTGCTTTCCTCTGCACTATCTTTTTACAACCAACTCCTTCACACTCTATCTTCTGCTGTTTCACCTTGATATTTCACTTTTGCCTCATGCACCCACACTCCCTGCTCTCTATTCCCGATCCTCCCTTCAGTCTGGGGCTCTTGTCAGACACATCAGGCCCAGACAAAGCACCAAGGGCAACGAAACGTCCTCTGAAGCCACGCTGTCACGTACACACACCGTACACACACCGTACACACACCATACACACTAACATTACAGATTTAGATAGAAAAAATGTCCAAAGAGGAAACTGCTCCACATATAATGTGTTGAGAATCTTGAGGGAAATGTGTCAATATGTTTATGTTTAAACACATCGCATGTGTGCGTGTGTGTGCATGTATGTGTGTGTGTGTGTGTGTGTGTGTGTGTGTGTGTGTGTGTGTGTGTGTGTGTGTGTGTGTGTGTGTGTGTGTGTGTTTGCACAAGCTGTATGTTGACGCAAGTACATTTTGAAAGCTCCTGCTTAGTCTATTTGCTTATGTAAGGTAATACAGTAAAACGCAGCAGAACAGGAGCAAACTGGCTGACCAAGGCCTTCTCCTTGCACACATACTGTCTGGCATGTCTGTTTACATGTCTTCGTTAGGTGGGCATAAGGAGGAAAGAGGTATAAAATTTGAAATAAAGTCTCTGATACAGAGCAGACGAAGGAAAAGAAGACCCCTGCTGAGATCTGCTGGTCCACCTGCTGCTCTCAGGATCTCATCAAATGCTGCTCTGTCATACAGAACATTTTATTGCACAATACATGGAGCAAGGAACAAGAAGAGAAACACATACAGGTAGAAGTAAGTTTTAGACTTTTATACAAAGAAAATCAGTGATATGTTTGATGTATCTTGTCACTTGAACACCAAACCAACAGCAGAAGCTGCAGCTAAATATTCAAGTCCCGCTGCTCACTCCCACTTTGATTTAGATCTGCACTTTGAATGAGACATCCTAGAGTGTGAATATTATTTGATCTGAGCAACTCCATTTTGGGTTCTGCTGAATCTTTTGGGTCATTATCCTCATGAAAGCTGAATCTCTGCTGTTGCAGCACATGACTGCACTCATTATTCCTACATGTTTACCCTTCATTTAGCTCCATCCCTCTTTCCATCAACTCCAACCAGCTTCCCTGTCCCTGCTGAAATAACCCCCCACCATTATGCTGCCACCACCATGTCTCACAGCAGGTACGGTGTGCATTTTCAGTGGTCTGCTAGACACTTTGTAGCACTTTGTACGTGGGTCAAAAAGTCACATTTTTATCCTCCAAATGTTTGCTGTGTCACCTATGCATACAGTTAAACCAGATTTTTATGATTTTTTTTTTAGAAAAGGTAGAGTAATGGTGCTGTGGTGGTACAGTGGTAAAGCATAAAAAAATGCATGGAAGACTTAGAACTTGACACGAACCTCACAGGTTCGAGTCGATGTTGGATACAACATCTGGTAGGTTGCATCCATCATGAAAAAAGAAAAGAGTAGATTTGTTTTGTTGCTTCTTCACAAATGCTACATTTGTGGAGTGCAAAAACTATAATTTTCCTAATTGCGGATTCTCATGCTTGTCGATGTCTGCAGCACGTCCAGTCACCTTGTATAAAAATCTAGTCTTGCTACTGACTTATTGTGCAGTAAATTTTACTTTTGAACTCAGAAGCAAGCCAGTATTTTACAATTACAATAGATAAGTTACTGGTTTCACATTTTTACATTCAAATGTTTAGAAACAGCAGAAGTTAATGAGCTCCGTATAATTTTGTTTATTAAATTAACAGAAAATAAAGTAGCAACTGGCAGCCTACAGCTCCCACTCCTCACCAATCATGCGCAGAGAAAGTTCAGGAGGACGCCAAACTGTCACATTGTTTCCGGTGTTCTGAACACTGGCTGACTCTAATTTAGCCTAAAGGTGAGGTGGATACCTACAAAAACCTCTTCATCATGCGGTGAATAAAGACATGCACACACATGCAAAACGCACAGACTCTAAACATCAGTTTGAGCTAAAACGGTCAAATGGTCTTTTCCCTCTTTGCTGTCCACGCAGTCTGTTTTTGTCTGCAATTGTCCTGTTTGATTTCTCTGTAGCTGCATGTAAGAAACGCATCATGTAACAGCAGGTGTTCGCGTCACACGGGTCGGTTTCTAACCAGCCGAGAGAGGCCACACCCGGTACGACCCATGTAACATCCAGGAATTTGTGCTCCAGGCGAGCTTCACATACCTGCTGGTTGAGTCTCGGGTAAACACACGTCACAGTACAGAGTGTTTGACAGGTAAAATGTGGTGTGGGATCCAGAAAACATCTTTGAGCACGCTAGCTTCTTTTTAAGAAGCTTAGAAAGACTTTTTTTTAAAAAATTCTTTAAATGTCTGTGTATGAGGAGGAAACTACAGCAAATAAAGCAACCCTGTATCCGAGATTATAGAATTTGAACGCCGTGAAAAGACATCACACCATTTAAAACTTTTATTTTCTTGAAGTGAAGATTAAACGTTTTAAACGTTTTCATCAGAATGCTTTCTTTAAATTAAAGAGATTTGATATCAAATTGTTTGAATATGAATACTTAACATACAGCTTCCCTCAGTGTAAAGAATAAAATGTCTGCACTATCCAGATTAAAGTAATTAGCCAAAAAACTTTGAAAAGTACCAATTTTCTCTGCAAAACACAAAGTCAGACCCACTTTCCAAAAACTGTGACAAAATCCTTTTAAATTTTCTTTTTTACAGTCAGCATAAAATGGTCATGTGCTTTTTCCAGTTTAGTCGGGGGAAATCTGTGCTTCATGTTACCGAGGTGACAAGGACAACTTCTAAACACGTTCACCATTATTGCATCCAATATGCTTTTTGACAACGCGTATGCATGAAGAGGTTTAAACAAACATTTATGTTGTCAAGTCTATCAAAACTAAAATTTCTACCGGTCTCTGGGTGCTGAAAGACAAAACCTAAACAGTGAATAAATAAAGAATATTTCTAATCTCACCTTTATTTATACTTAATGAGTGTCAGATCTTCTAGCTGAAATTTCCTCCTGTGTTTTGCTGCAAACAGATTTTTGGTTGTTATTGATCTAGACTTTATAATATATTTCAGGTTTGTGAAAAATGTCCTTTCTGGGCTGACTGACACGTTGATTAAGCTTCCTGTCGTCATCACATCAATCATCTACACCAGAAGTATAAGGACCGTGATTAATGACATCCAGATGGTTAACAAACAATATGTTTGTATAAAAATGGCACCAGTTTGATTAGAAGTCTTTAAATATGTAGTAGCTACTATAAACCTTTGCAACTTCAGACAACAGCCTCAAGAAGTTACGTTTAATTCCTCCTCATTTCGGCTTCCATAAAATATTCATATTTCCATGTACTGCAGTTTGGTTCTTGCTTCCCTGTCACTTTTCACAGTAAATTTGAAAGCAGTCATGTACCTGCAAGGTGTTTGTGGTTGCAATCATCTAATTAGTGCAAGGTGTGTCACTGAAAATGTGCTGAGAGATTCCTGTTCACTACCTTTAACTGTAGAAGTATGTGGCATAAAGTACCCCATAAATCCTCACCGTACTTGTTTATATTCTTACAGAAGGTGGATTCTCCTTTCACATCTGCCTCAGATATACTGTAGTAGCTGTGTCCAGTCTGTGTGACTCAGCAGGAATCTATTTAAACTATCAGCTAAATATATTCCCCATGTGCAGGACTCTAATTTTAAACAAGGTGCTAAATATACAGGCAGTTTCCAAGCCAAAAGCAGAGATAGCTGCGTCATTGTCTGTGTGAGCAGAGAGGCAACCCCTGAGGAAGCCAGAGCATGGAATATTCCAGGTTGAAGCCCCGAGATGCTGCCCTCTGCTGGTGACTTTGCTCACAGAGGAGGAGGGCTGGCCCGTTTCTGTTATAGATAGTTCATGGCTCAGATGGCATGGTTCATCATCACCGTGAAATCAGGTCACAGGGACACAGACAAGCCTATTTAAAGCATGAAGGATGTGAAGCTTCAACGAATGCTGTGGTAATAATGAATCTGATCTTCGCTAACAGAATCCAGGTAGTTGGTGTCAGTATTTGTGTGCCTCAGACGATTTGATCAGTGTCATAAGCTGAATATTTTTTATTCCATTGAAACCTTTTTATATCTTTACTTTTTTATATTTAAAATGTTATTTTAACAGTACGATTATAGGAATAAATAAGAGTTGCTGCCTTTAAAGTCTCAGTTAATACAAGGTTTAAAAAATATTTTATTGCAGCAGCACTGAAACACTTCTGCCTGTCTGCTTCTGCCAGGCTGTTAGCTGCAGGTAGCTAGCTAGGTAGGTAGCTAGCAACCTACCTAGCTAGCTACCTACCTACCTGCCTGGAAGTTTTAACTCCACTAGCAAATTAAAATGGACAGTCATTGGTTCTTTAAGCAGAATAATAGGCAAAAACATACAGGCACAGGAACGAAAGGCTTCAATAAGCACGCAAAATATAAACCACATTACATGAACATATCAGTTCCCAGATATAAATCCTGTGGAAAAACCTGCGTGGTGAGTTGAAAAAGAACATTAGAGAAAATGTGCAGACTTAGATTCCTCTCTTTCTCTCTGTTTGCTTCCACCCTGTCATATGTTTTAGGAAAAGACTAACTGTCTTGGAGGCGATTGAGAAGGTAGAGGAGGGCAGGGGTTCAGAATACTGACAGTGGGAGGGGCAGTAATTGTCACTTGGGTTGCTGTTAGAAGCAATTAAAAGCAAAGAAACTGGCATGTGACTGAACAAACCAGTTAGAAATAACAGAACAGTGTCAGGTCTAACGTTGAACCTATGGCAACATTTTCAGACAGAAAAGAGTAACAGCAGGAAATGTGGGTGTGAGTGACCGACACTATAAATGTGGTGAGAAGCTTTATTTTCAACAGCGTGGCCACAAGATGGCGCCACTGCTCCAAATAAATTCTCTTCCTGTGAAGCGCTGTTCTCATTCTTTTCTTTGACACTGCAAAATAAAATTTAAAAAAGCCTAACAGTTTAAATGTATGATGTTTCTACATGAATGTAATGTATGTTTATTTATTTGGTAATACACAGATAATCTACATTTTTTTCAATGTACAATTCTGTTTGTGCACAAAAAGAAATACTTTCTTTTTTTTTTACATCTTTTTCACAAGAGTCCAATAGAAATGTCAAGTGGTGTTGGTGATCTGGAAGCCTCCTCCTCTGTGTAAGTCTGGTTTATCCCATTTAACAGATAGGAATCTTCAGTTTTCTCTCCTCTCAGAATGTAAACATTACTCACCTCGACCGTGGTGAGGATGTCGGCTAAAATCAGAGGAGTGCATTCTCCTGTATTTTTCCATGACCTTCTCAAGTGGTTCTGTGCTCACATGCCCCATAATCTGATGCTTCTTGTCTCATTGCCTGCTTTATAGCAACTCAGTTATATTTTGTGATTTCTCCCTTCTGTTTTCATAGACTTGACATTCAGTAAGTTCAGGAAAATGTTCTGCCGCAACCTTTTTAATCTTGTAGGAATATTAGTAGTTAAATAACCGTGAGAGGTGTAGAGAAACTAAATGTTAGATAAACGCCATATTTATCATCAGTTTGAAGTTTGTGTCATGACAGCATGACATTTTGTCTGGTAAAACCCAGACATGAAGATAATGGATTTAGCATGTATCCTATACTCTTTGTGATTGAGACTTTTATTTTAACTTGACGGCTAATAAGGACAGCTCATCATGCTTTGACTGACAATACATCGTCTCAAAATCTTTAAAGAAGCATTCACAACTTTTAAATTGAAAATGTGATTTTAATAACAGCCCAAATCCATTAAACATTTCTTTTACAAAGAGGATTTTAATGATTTTTTTTTTTTTACCATGCAAACCTTTAGCATATCTTGGGCACCTATGCTATCAAAAATAATTAAATGTACATATATTGAGTCTACTTTTGGTGCTACTAATTTAAATTATAATGTCTGCCACATAACATCAAATTTTCCTGCAACAGAGGTCCAACTCCAGGCGTTAGATCTATTTTGATCTCACAACTTAAAGTATGATTTTTTGCACATATGGAAGTTGGAGGCTTCTTCCACACAGGGGAACGACTCTTCACCCGAAAGTCACAATCCCAGTCAAAACCCACTTTTGACAGTATGAATGTTTGGGTCTTTATTAATTTAATTGATTCACTTGTTAAATTGTCAGCATTGCAGATTTTAGGTTACTGGGAAATAACAAAAGCAAATGGTGGCCAGAGCACAGACAAGATACAGAAGATTTTTCCAAACACTATTATCTGTGGGAAACAACCAGAAAAATAAAATCTTCCCAAAAACATTGCTCTAGAATAGATGAATCTTCCTCCATTCTTGTGAACCTAATCTTGTGAGCTGTCAGTATCATGTTACACCTGTAACAATGTCAGGCTGTTGGTTGTATAGTCATGAGTCTTTACAAAATATATTATGTGGATTACGTTCATCTTCCCAGGACTTCTTATCACTGATTGTTGCAGTACAGAAATGGGAATTTCTTTGTTGCCATGTCTGCCTGGCTGATTTCTCATCCTCAGCCCGTAAATCTTTCCACTTCAGTCACTCTCATGTGTGAACACTCTTTGACGTGTGTCGAACTTTTGGTTCAATCTCCACACCTTGCAACATTTTGGGATGAAAGTTTAACTGTTTATTTCAGAAAGGTGAAGGACTCCATTTCCCTTTTTCCTCAACATTGTGGTGAGGAAATGTATGCATTTCATTAATACAGGTTTGTTTTTTTACAAATGAAAAACACCATCACTTTTCAGACTCAAAGCTATATTACCTATCCACTCTTGTACGTAAGAGTTTATCACCATAAAACATAATATTTTCCAATCAAATTTAGCAGCGTGCTTCATGTTAACTGAGCATTTTTTAAAAAAATTACTTTAACATAGAGCGTAACGTTTAGTGAACTTTTGCCATTACGAAAAACAGGATTTTGGACACCAAAATAAACAAACTGCACAAAAAATATTATTTAGCATTCAACACTGTCCTCCACATGCTACATGTTGCATTTACCCATTTATGATGTTGAATGTGTAACGCCTGCTGCTTTTGTATTTTGCTACCTTCCAGCAGTGATTTGTGAGATCAAAAACAACAACAACACCGAAAGCTGGCCAAGTGTTTCTGTGCTGCAAAAAAAGATGCATGATGGAAACAAGCAATAGAAGCCGCATTCTCGTTTCTTTCTTTTTCTGTCTTTAAGATACAGATTGTGTGACTTTTTTTATGCATTTCTCTCAGTTTAGAAATGTTGTTGTTATTGAAGCGATGGTTCTTTGTTAACTAAGCATCAGTCATTTTAATTAAATCAGCTCACTGAGGCAGACTGTTTGGAATCGGCTCGGAATTTAATAAGTGACATGAGAAAGGGCAATTCTGCCCCAATAGGTTAATTTTCTGGAGGCTAATGAAAGCAATTGTTTATTGAAAGGAAACTGTAATTTTGGCCATCAATTATGAGGCTTAATGTCAGTAAGTATAAAACATTCCTAGCTTTCAGAGCATTATCCCTCTCATTTGTTTTTGTTGTCTTTTCTGTAGCCTATAAGCCAGATTCAGTCCTTCATGCTAACTTTACTGTCCAGTCTGACAGCTTTAAACACCATGTTTCGAAAGCCATAAAGAAGATTTCAAGTTCAAATATTTGCTCTTTGACATGAATAAATGTGATCTTTGAGGCTTGCTGTGCAGCAGCAGAATATCACATTTTAAATGTGCACACAAGGGCAGGCACAACCAGAAGAAGAGAAAAAACCCAGTGAACCCTGATGTTTATGGATTAGAACAAAACGTTAATATACGTCTGGGGTGCAAACCCTGCAGCTGCTTTTCACTCATCCTGACAGAAATCATCAGATGTTATAAAAGGTCCTTTATGTAATATCTTCAGAGCAATCATTCATACCGTACTGACTAACGCTATGATTGATATCTTCTTTAAATACTCTGTCAAAAACATTTAAGCTTGTCCAATTGTGTGCAGTTCTATAGGGTGTTTGAGACCTAATTTATTTGAACACATTCTGCATTTCTACACCTTACTTGTATCAGAAACAACAACACTACTGACATTCTTTATTAGGATTTAAGGAGAAGAAAGAGGTGAAAACCAATAAAATATTATTACCCCATTGCTGAGTAGCCTCATCAGGACAGACTCTTCCGTTTCAAGACTGTAATTCTCCTTTATCCATTCCCGCTACGCTGATTAACAACGCCATTTGAGGATATTGTCTTTATCATCACTTAGTGGATTCTTCCAATTTTAATAAACAAGTTCACCTAACCTATTTCTAAATGTAGATTTTAAGTCTAATAAAAACATGATCACAAAGTGTTCACCTACATATTAATATTATATAACAGTACTTACTACATTTCTACAGAATTACTTTTGTAGTCTTAGCTTTATTCATAACAATATGCTTAACAAGTCATCTGGGGTGAGAGGTAGTTTCTGCTTTGCATTAGGTTGTAAATTCTCTTTTGGACAAAAAGAAAATGCAAAATCCTGTGATTACTATTTTTTTGTGTCAGTTTGTGTGTTTTTGTGTGTATGTGTGCTGGTTTTCATCATGTCATGGAGACACTGATTTGTTTATGTTCATGTCATGGGGACCTCTTCCCTCCAGGGGACCAAAAACCAGATTCCCATAAGGAAATTAGGCTTAAACAACTATATAAGTAAATTACTGGGTGCTGGTGGAGTTTTAGGCATGGGCCCATGCCGCACATTATTTCTGCTAAAGTTGCCTTATGTAACTTTTATTTTTAAAACAAAAATGTTAATGGCTTAACATATTTATTACAAATATCCTCGAGTAGTAAGAGTAAAGTATTAGAGATGATGTGAGAAAATAAATAGCTTCTCCACCTTTTCCCAGTCCTGCTATTGCAATCTGAAGAAAGGAGCTGCTCTCAATCAAAAGCAACCAATCAGAGCAAGGAGGAAAGTTTTTATACTAACATGAAAGCATTTCTGTTGCACCGGTGCATGTTAAGCTTTCAGCTGTTTTAAGAATCATATGAGTCAATTATTTATGCTAACATCTGTAAAATAAAGTGACTTAATTCATAGCAAACTTCTCAAATTAACTCTTTTATCAACACAAATTTGAATTGGAACTAATCAAGTCAGGACACCCGACTTCCTAACATTTTGTCTAAACTGTTTGGCTTCACTGTCATGCTCTGGTTCTGTTTCAAATATTTCAGATAAATATTATGGAAATGTAAAAGCTTTAGTCAAAATTTCATCTCTCGTGATGCACTTTGACTTTTCACTGCTTCACAACTAATGATCACTTTTTAAAATGTGCTCATCACCATATCTGTTATCTTTCAGAATGTATGTAGTTGGTGCACAAGAAATTACACAAAGTTTAAGGATAAAAAACATTTATATTAATTGGCTTTGAAGAATTTGAGTAACGGATGATTAAGTGATGAGAATGGAAATAAACAGAAGCAGTTTCTCCGTTGACATGACATTTCCCTGAACATGACAAACAAATAATATATTTTCCATGTATATAGTAATAGAAATATGAGTCATTGTTAATTCTTTGAAATTCTACTTTGTTTTTTTCTTTCCTAAGCATAGGCATGACTCAGCAAATATATTTGACATGAAATTAAAAAAATGCAAGAGCTGCACTCAAAATAGGAAAACCTGACAAAAATAAGCCTTGCCACATGAACGTATGAATACGAATAATCACTTTAGTGAAAAATATCAATGACATTAAATAGGACTTTTTAATAAGACATACAAAAAACACAAAAGTTTAAGAATTTCAGCTGTTGAATATGACAAAAGCATGCAATTATGAGAACTCCGTTTTGATCTGGTTCTGATTTCCCCAACCTTCCCAGATAAACATCGTTCAGGTATGAGTGTATGAACCCGACATCCTGAGGAGCTTTTGACTTGCAACTCTCTGAATTGTTTACGATTTTGTGTATATTATGCACTGACACAAAAATTATAAAATAGTGATGATGCAATACTTTTCAAATTATATACAAGCCATTGCGATAACTCAAGCAATAGTGGATAAATATTTATTAATTTTTAACAAAAAACATAAAGAAATGCTGATTTAGAGAAAAAATTAACTCAGTCTTGGAGACATTTTGCAGCTCAAAAAAGTCCCTCCATCTCATCGAGTGTACGATCTTTGCCAGTTATAAATTGCATGAATATTATGGGAACATGCTGGCACTCGTTTACAAGTACTGCCGCTGCGGTAACGAAAGGCCCACCCTCCTGCAGACCCTCCCAGCCCTCTCCTCCTCACAGCGAACTGCTTCGCTCGCTCCTCTGCATTGAAGAAGTCCGTGGTCGCTCGGAAGAATTCCAGCATGACTTTGTGACTCCAGTTGGTGCCACGGTTGTCCACTGTACTTGTCGTGACCACAGAGCCTGCTGCGCTACCGGCACTTCTATCCGACTGGGTGGAGAAGCCGCAGTGACCTCCACGGTCTGTCAGAAGGAGGAAAAAGTGTGGGTTTGTCTCAAAGAGCTCCAGGGGCAGGGAGGACTGGGCGTCTCCTCGCACAGGGTCGTCTTTAGCGCACACACTCAGAACAGGAATAGCCACTTCATCCACGTCTCTTAAGGGTTCGTTGCGTTCCCAGTAAGCATCCCAGGCTCCTGAAGCGCTGCAGCCACCGCTGGTCCCAGATGTGGAGCCGACACATCCAGACTGACAGAAGAGGGCTTCCTCCACCCCACGCAGGGAACAGCTAGAAAAAAGAGTGTCCGTGTGCAGGATGTCCCCCAGCGCCGTCCTGTACCTGCATTATGAGGACAGACGCAAATGAACAAAGCAGGACATGGAAAGAGAGGCAATAGGTGGAAAACCGTAATCAATGCTCCAGGGCCGCACAGGTCTCAGATTCTCTAATAGCCTTGATTTGAGGAACTTCACCTGGGTCACGATGCCTCTCAGAATCGCTAAGTTGACATCAAGCAGGCCATCTGTTGCTGTGGTAACTTAATTGCTCCCTCTGATAGCCCATGCTTCTCCAATAAATGGTTTCTGAGTACCTGCAGATGCACTGTCTAATATTTCTATTTCATCTCATTTTAAACAGTCTATTTTTTCAAATGCTCCTTTTTGCTAATTGGAAGAAAAATATCAATATCTCTATGAAGACATTGAACATCTCAGGGTGAGACATGAGAGAAATCAAATAAAAGTTGTTTTTATGTTATTCCAACAAACCTGGAAAACATTGTTAAAGGAAAGATTATTAATAATGTTTAAACATTGTTAAAGGAATGTACTCGTTGCAGAGTAAGGTGGTTTAAAACTACATTTACACAAAGTTCTTTAAAAATATGATTTTATTACAGATTCCAGGGAAACAATAATATTTAGAGGTGTCAAAGGTCGAACCAGCCAGTCGTCATCTGGCAACTTTGGAGCTCTCAAAAACCAAACAGGACAGGTGTTTGTCTCCCTTGGGCTGTTAATTGTTTCTATTTCCACAATTATAAACAGTCAGTTTCTATCAAGGCTTATCACCTTGCGTCATAAACTTGATTGAGAATAAACTGCTTAATATTTCTTAATGAAGAGAAATCTGTTAAATGACACCTTAACTTGCTGCTAGCATGCGATTTAATTTGTGAATATATCAAATTAATCATGTGACCTTCACACATGTGAAGGTCACATGATGACCTTCACATGCATCATCATGTGAAGGTTTGGTGACCATAAGAGGCATTTAAAAATTGGCCATTCATTAATAGGTTAAAGGTTTCATTATTTTTAAATTGTGTTAAAATATCTCTTTTAACCCCTTAATTATCACCGGTGTCCTCATGGATACATCGACTTACATGTTAACATTATGAAGGAGACTTTGGTCACTGTAATACATTAAATAGTTTGCTGATTGGAAGCATTTTTTATTATTTTACTTTGAACCCAAGATGCTCCCAAACAAGAGACTTCAACAGATGCTTGGCTTGTACTTATGACCTCAAGTCCATCCATAGCAGTAACATGCTGGTTGCAACTTATTAGTTCTGAGACAGAGACATTATTTCACTATATTGGTAGATCTTGTGCCATCAAATTTTGTCACACTTAACAATTTAGAACCCAGATTGTGATTTTTTCCTCAGTTTGTTTCAAAATTTAAACATTTTCCCCAAGTTTTGCTCAAACTTTGTCTCGTCTGGTAAACCTCATTTTGACGTACCACCTTGCGTCATGAACTTGACGTATCATTAAACCACTAATTATCATTTCTTCTCGCTCATCTCCCTCCTCCTTACCTGCTGAGACATATCTTCTGATACAGTGCCAGCGCCCACTGCAGGGGCCAACATAGCCCACTCTCAAACCAGCTCTGGCAGCGAAACACAGGTGACAGGCAGACCGCTGCAGTCACATAACTGGAGGATCCGCACTCCCCCAGGTAGGACAGGAGGAGGCCCGACCCTGAGCTCTCGCTCACTGCGTACAGCCTCCCGGCGGGCTGTCGGTAGCGAATGTAGCGCACGGCCTCCCGCAGGTCCGAAGGGTCGCCAAACTGCTGCAGTTTGATGGTGGTCAGTGGCGTGCTGTTGTGGCTGCGGCGGTTGAAGACCGCAGGGAGGTAGCCGTGGGACAGAGCCGATTCACACAGCTGGAGAGACACAGAACAGAAACAGGATAATAAATGATTCAATGGCTCAAAAATGTTAGGCTGGAGTGGTTGATAAGGAACCGCTTACAGGCTGGAGTGATGTGAAGAAATTGTTGTTTTTATGAGTAAACCAATGATTGAATTAGTGTGACTTAGCCTCTTTGAAATGTCAGAGAATTAAGCAATCTCTCTTCTTAGGGCACTGTCCCTTTTGGGCCCATTAACCCGAAACACAGCTGTGACATCATGACACTGAAAAGTTCTTTGTAACGACAAGATAAAAGATACTTATAAATATATTTGACTAAAATAATTTTGTAGATTTTTTTTTGTATCTTTACATTAACTTGTAGCTAATTAAAAGTATTGTTTTACTCTCTTATGCTCACTTCTGGGGGAAAAAATTAATGTACTTTTCCTTACAGTTTCAGAAAACAATGCATGTTCCAATTAAACCCGAATAAGGCTGCAAACTTTTTCCACAACAGAGGAAGGAAAAATTACAACCCGTGTTTATGTCTTGTAAAAAAAGTTACTTTTTGCTCAGTTCTACAAAAACGTAGACCAGAATGAAGGAGAAGTAGCAACATTCTTAGACCTAACATTTATAGCAGCAACAAATTATGCAAGATAAGAAGATTTACTAAAAGTGCAGTGATAAACTGATAGACCAGAACATCACTCATTTACCCATCAGTGAATCATTATTATTCAAATAGATAACATGAGCAAATGACATAAATTTGAATCTGCACACTTTAGCAACATTGACAACCTAAAGGCATGATTTGAATTTTCCTGGCACAATTGTTCCTGTTCTGCATATACAGACACAGGGATCATGAAGCATCATTGCACTTTTAATGTAATTTCTATGAATCTTAAATTGTAAATGCACAGATCTAATACATTTGTTTTGCACAGCAGGTTTATTGTTTTGACAAAATATTGAAAATAACTGGATTCTGAAAGAAATGTTTGTTCCTTTGCAGAAAAAGTCAAAACAAACAAGTTGCTTCAGCAGTTTTCTAACAGGGCTGATTAAATGTCAGCTCAGTGATAAATTCCTGAAGCAGAGACTGCACACTGGACAAAACTCCCGCTCTGACCTTACAGTATTACTGTAGCAGAGGGTTCTTATACTGAAGAGTGATATTTCCTTCAGTTCTTATCGATTAGTTCAGGTTTTTTCACATTTGGAACTAAAATCAAATCCCATCTACAAACCTTTAAATGCAACAAACCATCAGATAGCAAAACAATAAAATAGAGTCACCTCTACAGGAACTGTACAGCCTGCAGGGTATTGAGAAAAGATTGCTTGCTGGAGGCGTGACTTCACAATAGCTAATGTCTGTCCATGACGTATGCATTGCAGCAGCTCAACGAAACTTACCGGAAAGCCTGCATTGCAAACAACCTGATGGGCAGCAGGGCTTTGACATTTTTGCCAGAAACAAAATGTCTTATTATATTTCCTTCCACTTGACACATATGCGCTAATTTGTGTTGACCTGTCCAGTAAAATCCCAGCAAGAAACACCGAAGGTTTTGGTTGCTGTGTGACAAAATGTGCCTCGAATGTTCAGTGGATGGCTGTACTTTTTGCAAGTATTTGATACACATAATTCATGGTAACTATAATGATACAGGTGCCTCATACAGCTTGTTTTATTGATGATAAATCAGGTTTGGAAAAACTGAGTTTTTCCCTCTATGATTATATCCAGAGGTGATTCAGTCATGACCATTACAAATAAATTGTTCCTACATTACCTGCACCGGAGCCAGGTTAAAATTGCATCCCACTAAAAATGTAATCACTCAGAGCAGCTTGCTCTGCTCTCAGACTGAAAAAGGACAAAGTCGAGGGGCACGTTGCAAAGAAAATCTCCAAATAATACAACTATTATTTTCTGTGTCTTTACAAAAAGAGCTATAGTTAAAAATAAATCCCACAAACAATGCGTAAAGCACATCAAATTCACCTTTACTAGGTCATGATGTGCTTGATGAAGCTGCACTGTCAGCAGGGGAGTTAATGTTGTAAGGTGAGATGGGTACAACTGCTGGATGTCTGCCTGCAGAAATATTTGTGGGTTATGAAAATAATAAAAACTGGGCTCCTTCCTACACATCTTTCCACACCTTCGATATATTGCAGTTCCTTTGGTGGGATCTTTCAAAATGAGGATAAAAAGTTATAAACTGTTAAAGTGAATCTCTTTTATAGTCTTTTTTTATAATCATAAGTTATGAGGATAATAATATTCCGTCGTCTCAAAATAATATAAAAAGCAAAGCAACTAGACCCTCCTGTAATTGATTTTATCAGAGAAAATTGAACACCACAATTTATTTTGGAATAAGCTTTGAAAGGTCTGATGGTTCTGCAGAGACACAGCAGCATTGTGGTTTTGTTGTTTTGTGGGTTACCTCTGCAGTTTTAGTCTCACTTGAGATGCAAGCTGCTAAGCAAGCTGCTTTAGAAGTACAGAACATTTTGAAAAACTGCTGGACTAATTCTCTAGCTTCGAAAGACACTGTAGAAGAAACGGGCAGAAAAAGAGATATAGAAAAGAAGAGAGAGATATAAATGGAGCATGTCATTACATTGATTACACCAATCGATTGTTCTAGAGTGATTGCTGTTATTAAAAGAAAGTACCTACTGCAGATCTTTGGCCAACAATCGTTAAAAAGATGCAGATACTGATTTAGTGAAAAAGTTGGCAAGTTAGCAAGAGTGGGTTTGTAAAACTCGCAATTGCAGATGTGACTTGGTGGGCCCCCCACACTAAGACTAAGTCCCTACAAGAAACACTGCAAAGACACATGTTAGATGAAGTACAAAACTTCAACAACGTTTACGCCTCCAGCAAACAATCGTTTCTCTCTAGCTGAGGATCCAGAGCCTCTGTAAAAAGGAAAGCTTAGAACAAGGGCCTGGTTTATACCAGATAAATCTAATAGGTAATGGGAACATACAAATAAGACTAGCTCTGTATTTTAGCGCAGACTTGGGCTACTTGCATTACTGAGGTAAATAAAGTGCATATATTGTCTAAAATGTATGTATTGAGTTTTAATTCTGCTTTAGACTAACCGCTGATCTCTACATCAAGGATATTATGACTACATGATTTATGCCAAACTGAATTAACAAAGCTCTTATCTCTTTATTTACTCCCACTTGGCTCTGTGGCATATCTCTCCAATATTATGCCGACGACACTAGGATTTATGTCCCACTATCAAAGAAAGCTGTATTCTGTACTACGTCACAGTATCTCGATGCTGTAAAGGCCTGGATCTCTTTCAACCTTCTAAAATTTAATAAAAGTGAAACATAAGTCACGGTTTGTTGGCAAAGAAGAAACCGTCTCCGTAGATATAGAATCCTTGGCCGCCGACACAAACATCCCTATCTGTGGGGTAAATGACGGTTAAAGTAAAGCAAGGCCTTTCTCAGAAACATTTAGAGATTCTAAGTCATGCCTTGGTCAACACTTGTCTTGATTAGCACAATGCACTTGTGCAATGGTTCTATTATTTTCTAGTTCAAGATGGTAGAACATACTTGGCTTGTACAAGTTAATATGAGCACATAACCCACATTTTAGTTCCTGTCCACTGGCTGCCTGTACATTTTACATATTTTTTTTGTTTAAACATATTCCTTTGTCTTCTCCATTCCACCTTTTAGACTTAACTATTTTCTCTCTTTTTTTTTACTTATTAAACCTCATCTCTTCAGCCTCTGACGTCCTTTGAGAAGATCATTTTTACTGTTTGCTCTTTCCCCTGTTTTATGGGGTTTTTATTGATTTTGGCATCTTTTTTTTAATATGTATGACACTTTGGTCCTGTATGGCGTCTTAAGGTGGTTTATAAATAGAGATGAGTTGGATCAGAAGTAGAAGAAAACATACTTGCAAAAATATGAAATCACAGAAGTTCAGACAAGTCATCCATTTAAAAATATGTGTATTCTGTGATCAAAGGGAACTGAAGACCACAGGCTCCGTAACTCACACATCTCTCTCCGATTCTTCTCCGTGTCACAGACAGAGACACGAGTGTGTTCGCTCACACACGGCACAAGCGCTTTCATCTCTTTGCCGCACTTACTCACACAGTGATCTCTTTCTGCACAGTGAATTTCACCAGAGACGGAGGCAGTCTTAATTCTTACTTTTAGCGTGCAGCTCTTTCAAACGTGAACGAATGACAACATCACCAACAGAGAGCATGAAAAAAAAAGAAAGATGAGCTCATCTGTCTGAACGAGGCGCTTCGTTACACACCCATAAATTTCCTTGGATTTACAGGTTGATATTGAGCATATTTACTTTTAACGCTGTGCTGGTAGAGCTGGCTTTTTTTTAATGATATAGAGCTGACATGGAGCCTGTGACAGATTTGCACACAGAGGTTAAGAGTGTACAATGAAGCATGATGCCAGGTGCCTTGAACAATGAAAGAGCCTGTGCTGTGCTGACGGCTTCACAAGTCAAGTGATGCGTTGTAATCCCTCACTCAATTACCTGCGTCAGTCTATTGAAAGGAACTGTTGAAAGACTGTCGTGCATCAGCTCTCTGGTTTTTAATTGATCTGCTCTTTTCCTCCAAAGGAGTTTGACTTTTGCCCCAGGAAGCTGCTGTTTTCCCCTAATGGCAGATTGGGATGTGTGCATCTTTCAGTGTCACTTTACTAAAAGCCCTTATGCTTTGAGAAGTTGGAATTGCTTTTACAAATGGCATGAGCCTGTATTCAATTTATCTTCCCATCATCCAAGTAATAAAAAAAATCCCTCATGTTCAAATTTACAGTTAGATGTATTTCAACAGTAATCCTTCTAACGATTGTTCTTGATGGAAAAGACAAACAAAACCGACATTAAGATCAAATGCAGGCAGTTATATTGACTTGTCATTTTCAGGGTCTTGCAAAAGATAACAAAAAAAATCAGAAGTGTGTGGTGTGCATTCACCTTTATCTCTCTTTAAAACCTCTAAATAACACTGAGAGGAACGAAGTATTCAACAGTCGCCTAATCGGAAAATAGACTAGTCTTGTGATTTGATCTCAGTATAAATCCAGCTGTTATAACTGTGAAGCCTTGAGGGGTTTGTTAGATAACATTAATGAACAAACAGCATCGTAAAGGTCAAGGAGCACAGCAGACGGGTTAGGGAGAAACATGTGGAGAAGTTTAAAACAGGCATGTCATAAAATAATATCCCAATAGCTGACAGACCTCTGATCAACTGCTGCATCACTAAAACATTAGGGCATTAATCAGTGAGGTCCATGGAAACTTTGGAGGAGCTGCCCATCCACAGCTCTGGTGGAAAAAATCTGTTCCTGCTTACAGTTTGTTGCAAATGCACATTTTATGGCTACATTCTACAGGCAATGTGCAACAGAACTCAGGCCTTAATCAATTACCTTCACCACATTCCTTGTGATCTTTCCGAAGGAGTTGGGGATGATGAGCAAAACCGGGCTGGTGGAGTGACTGGACGTCCTGCGTCTCCTGTGGTAGGACGGCACAGCCCAGTCCAGCGACACCAGCCCGTCGTCGCTGAGCTGCAGGTTGTCCCGCACGAACTGGACCGCGCTGTCGCACGGCCAGCACGCCTCGTACGCGCTCTGCAGGAAGGCGCTGGCTCTCCACGTCCATCCGCCGCACGGAGAGTAGCAGCCGAAAGTCCTGCAGTGCTTCTGGAGGTACTTGGCGAGCGCGGAGGGCTTGCATACGAGCGACACGGCGCGCGTTTCCTTCCCGGCGCCGTCGGCTCCCTCCGCGCGCGCCGAGCGGCCACCGTCGCCGCCGGCTGTGAGAGCGAAGGCGTTGGGGCCAAGCAGATATTTGGTGCCCGGCCATATGAAAAGCACCAGGATGGCAACACAGAGAGCCACGAGCCATTCCGGCATTGGCGCGGTCTGCAAAGTGGAGTCAAGGGAGAACGCGAACACTTTTCACAGCTGTATCGGAAACTGAGGTTTACATTCACGACTAATATCCAAGGTGACTGTCATTTCTTACGCTTCCCCCCCACAAAAAAAAAAAAAAACATACAAAAAAAAAATGTTTCAAAACTGCTCAGCCCTTTAAAGGAGGTGTTTACTTCCCTCCTGTGCCAGCGCGCACTGACCGGTCCATCGGAAACACACGGCGGTCTTTGCGTGGCGGGTTCTGCTCTAATTCCAGCACGTTTTCCTCTCCGGACGCAGTTTGGGATCAACCAAACGGATCTGCTCACAGTTTCAAGCACCGCAGCTCCAAGAGAGTGACGCTTAAACCTGTGGTGCCCAAACACAACTAATGTCTGAGATCAGCGCGCAGCTGGTGTTGGAAACGCCCCCTTCACCCACCACCCACCACACACCACCCAACCCCACCCGTCCACCTCGCACACGCCGCTCCTTCTGACTGAACAGGTACGTCTGATGATGTTTTAAAGCTTTCTCATTAAAACAGGCAACTTCCAGGAATCATTACTTTTATTAGCCTTTCAACATTTCTAAGAAAAAAAAAAGAAAAAGAAAAAAAGGCCGGTTTCTGATCGGTATCAGTGAGATAAAAATTCCTGTTAAATTAATTTGGGAACTTGCGACCTTGTGCTTTTAAGCCACCAAGGGTACAACCATAATCAGAGCCATAGGCTGTGGTCAGTCCTTTTCATGCGAACTGTGCAGTGACCTGTTGAGCAGGTATTGGTGCATGTGAGCAGTTTCTGTTTTCTAAGTGAGATGCGTGTGGGAAAAGACAATGTATAAGCCGTACATGCATAATTGGATGCAAAATGCAGTTTTGCAATATAGCTCCTATTTGGATATGAGGTACTTCTTGATAGTGATGCTGACGTAACCCCCTTGTCAATTTGCATTTCATCCAGCTACATTTACATACCTAAAAACAGTTATATGGAGTACAGAAGCTGTTTAGATCTGTCCCTCCTGTTTGAAGTATCATTCAGTACCAACAGGTAATTTTAAAGTTATTATCAAAGAAGATCGGTTCATACTTCTCACAACTCCGGTCTTCAGCGAAAGCCAATAATCTCTCAAAATTATATTTCAAATTCATTTCTAAAGCACATCACACATATAGACGTGGAGCAGAATAAAATTAGGTAATATCCATAACTATGTTGTCTGGTTTTCTTCAGCATGGAACAAAGATGCAGGTCAGAGGTGACAAGATTAACGTGGTTAAAGCAGGCAATCTGGGGAGAAAACTTGTTGGACAAGTCTTGATGCTTGGGTGGAGGTTCATGTTACACACAGCCAAAGCTGCATGTAAGCAAAAGGTTGATTCTGAAATTGTTGACCTCAGGAGGTGATGAGTGTAAAGGCAGAGCAGACTTTGAAAATGTTATTTATGAAATGATAAAGTAATATTTATCATTTTCCTTTCATTTTACAAACATGTACCACTTTGTTTTATTCTATCACAAAAGATCTCAGTAAAGTACTGGTCTGGCAGTAATAGGCAGAAACATTCAGGGAGTATGAAGTACTTTTGTAATGGAGTGGAGTTACATCATGCTGGTTTATTTCTTGGAAATGAGAAGTTTTGTCAATAGTTAGGGACTATTGTGACCACATAATGGAATCTCTGGCCTAAAATAATGGCCTAAGTCATTTTTCATCTATCTATCTATCTATCTATCTATCTATCTATCTATCTATCTATCTATCTATCTATCTATCTATCTATCTATCTATCTTAAAGCTCACACTCATACTAACTGGTTGAGTTAATATCGTGTTTCTCTTCAAATCTGTTTATTTATGGAAATGTCAACCTTTTTCTACATGCTTGGAAACGACTGTGAAACTGGGCAACAATATAAAATATCACTGATGATATTCAGATCCAGTTTGCTCAACAGCCAGTGACTCTGTAAAGGTCACACGAGGAGAAGAAAAATCTTTTTTGACAGGCACAAGGGACAAAAAGAGCCATCTGGGCAACGATAATTTATTTTGTATCGATGAAAGCAGGAGAGGAGGTCATCGAATCACATTTTATTTTAGGTGAAAATAACAAAAAAGATGACTTTATTAGATAAGGTTTGGATTTTACATTTAATGATATTTCTTTGATGAAAGACCTTGTGTCAGACAGAAAGCTCTGGTAAATGCAGCCTGTGTGTAGCGAGTCTAAGGAAACTAACAGCGTGTTTAGTTTCACTGGTAGCTATGAAAAGATATTTGAAGTTAGCTAAACTTTATCCCATTCCCAGAGTCACAAAGTATATTTTATTTAAGTTTTATGTGTCCGAGCGGCACAAAGTAGCAAAATGTTGTAACGTAGAAGAAAGAGGAAGTTGTAGTTGGAAGTTGTAAATTAACAAATAAAAATCTGAAACATGTGATGCGTTTGTATCTACTCCAATATCAGGGTAATAAATCCAGTGCAACACTGCCATCCAAAGTCAGCAAATTAGTACACAGAGTGCATTAATGTCCAACTTGATATCAATATGAATCTGGCTATGTGATGAATCCCTCCTTTGCTAGAGAACGTAGGTGAACAAACAACAATAATAATACGTTTTATTTACAAGAGCATTTCAAGATTGTCAAGCTTTCTTTACATCAACAACATCAAAACAACAAGTTGTGAACAAAGCCTAAAATGTGCAACAAAGAGAACCCATAAAATACTGATAAGTGTATCATGAAGATCAAAAACCAAAGCAGAAAGGCCAGGAATGAAGCTGTGGAGAAGTGAGGTCATAAAACGACATCCTAAGTTGTACAGCTGGATTTATCACTCTAATGGTAAAAGGAGTAAATGCTGGACATCCAAGAAACTTTATGTATTGGTCATTTAGCATGTTGTAGAATAAAATCAACATATTCTACAACATATTGAATATTGTAGCTACCAAATACTCAAATATTTGGTAGCAAATCCAGTCATAACTGGCATATGGGAACTCTCTATATACACACCATTGAGCGAACAGAGAAACACAACAACCCAAGTCCTTCAGAGCAGACTAGTAACATTTTCTTCTGTTTTATTTGGTGTTTCAAAACAAAAATACATGAGAACTATTGAATTCAGATGGGGAATGTATGTATTGGCGCACATGGTGATCCATCTAATCTGCTATCAAGTTCTATGCTTTGCAGGCTGTGCAGTGTTTTCTCCCAACACTGCTGACACGTTAGAAAAAAGTAGGTCACTGGGCCAAAATGAAGATGCAGCCTAGAGGTTGCATTTGGCACAGTAAATGAATTAAGTCTTCTAGCTGAGATTTTGCTGGCATTTACCTCCACATCAAGCTGCACATTTATGGAAAGACCCTTTACACACTGCGTTCAGAGAAAACATCTAAAACGCTGAAAGGAAATCAACATGAGGTCGAGGCAAATTTTCTTATGTTGCAGTATGATCTAACATTACATACAGCCACAGATTAGTTAGCTCAGTTTCGTGGTACGAAAGATTAAGAAGTGGGGTTCCACCATGACAGTAGCTGCTATACATTTTACTCTTTGCTCCACATAGAGCACCTTACTATTGCTTACTCTTCCTTGAGTAAGTGTTAGTATTTTTATAGAATTGTCGTTTTTGTCAGTCTAAATTTGCTAACCATATATAATCAAAATCACCTTCATTGGCCGTGACTGTGTGCACAAACAAGGAACCTGAGTTTGGTTTGACATAAAACATCCAGTTTCCAAAACATTAAACAGCATTGAAATGCTGCATAAAAATATGCAGGCGAAGGAAAACACATTAAATCTGAATGAGCTGACCCTGTTTAGTTCCTTTAAGTTTGAGACAGCTACAGCAGGAATAGAAAGGAAAAACCTTTCCTGTGCAGCACATTTGTTGCCAGGAAACCTGCAGAAATCAAAAGTGGAGCACAGGTGTTGTCATTTATTTATTCTGTAATGGATCTGCAGGAGTGTAACATCTTTGCCCTGGAAGAGAACACTTCATGATCGCCAAACTCTGGATATCACCTGAAAGCACCAGCAAGAAATGGGAAACTGAAGAATTGCCAAGTTATGGCATTCAAGATAAACCTCATGGGAAAATCCTGATATGAAATTCACATTAGAAACTGAAAAAAACTTGAGGGATTCACTGCTAAGGAACAGATGTACCGGTAGGCTTCAATGCAATAAAAATGTTTTATATTTTGGAATGCCATAAAGAATAAATATTGAACAAAATTACTGATATGTTTTCAATACTTAAAAGAAAATCATTTGTTTTTCAATGACAGCTTTGTAAAAATCTTCTTTCCAAGGAAACGCAGTAAAACAAATATAACAGCATATTTAAACACATAAAAGCTGTTAGTGTGTGGGCTAGGTTATGAGAATGAGAATCACACTATTATACAAGGAAACAAGATAATTTACGGTTCATATTTTATATTTCATGTAAAAAGTAAATACTGTCTTTTCTTGGAAAACAATGACATTTTGTGTTTTTCTGTTTTTGTGCCATTGTAGATTGTTGTTTTCAGGACAAGAGACTGATTTGATGCTAAGTTGCCCTACCAAAATATGCTTGCTTATTCTTCCTCTTCCTTTGCACAAAGTCACCATGGCTCAGCTGCAACTCTAAACATCAAACTAAACAGTCTCCCTGCTGCTGCTTCCGTCAGATTTCCAGATTTAAGCAAACCCGTGTGGCTAACCGTGGTTACGACAAGGTTTATTCATCTCTTATCATAAAGGCTCTAGAAAGAGAAACATCACAGCCACCTCCTACTCAAACTCTAAGTGTAGTCATTTGAAGAACTCATGTTTGGGTTATCCCTTTCAAACAGAGGCATTTCTTTACATAGCCATGCAATATTTGGCCTCTCCCTGAACCTCAACTGTGACGTAAACCCCCCCGAAAAAGCGTTGTGCTGGCTCGCTCACATCCACCGTCAAACAAAACCTGCCACTTCACCAGATGAAAATGTGACGTGTGGCACTCCGTTGAGGGGAGCGTTGGCCGGGCCAATCCAAACAAGTGTCTTTACATTTATACAATCCTTGCGATAACAGAAATAAATTACGCAAGTTTATAGCATCAGGGATCCTCACAAAAATAGGAATGAGAATGGAGCTGTGAGCATTTTCAGAAGCCACAAGCAGCCCGTCGAGCTGCGAATCTGCTGCTTTACCCACTTTCACAGCCCATGACCACATCCTCAGCAGCAACCTTCCTGTCCCATTTAGACTTCCCGTGTCATGAAAATGAACAATTTATATCTTAAGCCATTGAAATCTTTCAAATACAGCACAAAAATTATGAACTAAAGAAAATAAATTAGAATAATTATTTATAAAATATATTAGAAATATATATATATCTGCCTTTCATTCTGATATGCATGCTGCTTTTCTAAGCAGTCGTTTGTGCCATTTTGGTTTAACACCTGGTTCAATGTGCTAAGCCAGCCCCCAAGGCTTTGTTCTCATTTTAAAAGTCCATCAACGTGAAAGCTAATCTGAGACCTTCCCCCCTCAGAAATAATAACTCTCTCAAAAAAGAGAGACTTCAAATAAAAGGAAAAAATTAATCGAGGAACAAAGTGTCACGGTGCTGGAGAGTCAAATGAGAAAAAGGAGAGCAATTTGACACAAAAAGAGGAAACACGACAGAGAAGTAAATGCTGCACGATCGACGGCAACAGGAACTAGAAAAATAGCTGTTCCTAGCGAAACAGCCGTGAGAATGCATATTAGCAGAATGTCTGCTGCAGAAAAGCAAGA
>CAEGAF010159189.1:0-33434 GCA_903067075.1 Micropoecilia bifurca
GTTACCTGTATAAAAGACACCTGTCCACACACTCAATCAATCAGACTCCAGCATCTCCACAATGCCCAAGACCAGAGAGCTGTGTAAGGACATCAGGGATAAAATTGTAGACCTGCACAAGGCTGGGATGGGCGACAGGACAATGGGCCAGCAGCTTGGTGAGAAGGCAACAACAGTTGGTGCAACTAGAAAATTCCTGCAGAAATTTTACGGGGACTGCCAAAGTGTGCCCGTTGGATTTTTAATAAAGCATTCTGATGGTAAAAATTTGCAATAATGCTAAAGAAAGCTGCAGTGTAGTCAATAACCTGCGGGGAGTCAGAAGCACGTTCACTAAGCTGCACTAGTACCATTTAGTATGTTGCATAAGCTAAAATGAGCCAAAATGCTAACAATAGAATGAATGCTATCAGTAGCATATGGAGCATCACCAGCATGTTGTCTGTCATTACTTACTCCATTCAGTATATTAAACATCGGTAACTATGCATTGCTATGGGCAGGCCCTAATAAGTAAGAAAAGCATTCTGATGCTCAACATTAGCATCAATGCTAAACAGTAGTCAAAAACCTGTGGAGAGTCAGAAACATGTTTATGAAGCTGTACTTGCACCATTAATTTTGCTAAAATTAAATGCATGAGGTGAAATTAGCCAAAATGCTAATCTTAGCATGATTGCTATCAGTATCATGTTTAAAAAAAATATCTGATGAAGGTTAATAAACAAACAACAACAAAAGAAGGGATTGGTCAAAATCTGTTTAAATCACTTTCTTTTCCTCTTCACTTTCACACGTCGCTCTGTTTCCATGGTGATGCACCACACACTGTGCTTGCTAGAGTCGGTAATGCATTACGGGAATGAGTAAACACTTACACACAGAAACACAAGTGTATGTGTATATATACAGTTTACCAGATGTGTTAAAAATGACGTGAAGAATTTTTTCTAATTAACACAAACAGGTTTCAGAGAAAGACTCATGATTTCTATCTTTCATTCACCCCGTCAGCCATTTTAGCCTCCTGTTCTTCAAGAACAGGAGGCTTAAAGAACAGCCTGTGAGGACTATTTTTTAGTCCTCACAAGAAATCAACCGGTTCATTTAACAAATAAAGAACTAAAAACAATTACACATTTTGCTGGGCGACAAATTGTCCCAGAAGTTACTGTGAAAAATAATCGTTTTGAGACCATTTTCATGGAATATAAAGGTGATGACATGATAGTCCAACAAGACATTCTCACAGATCAGTAACTCTAAATGCTAATGAACACTTCATAGTTGAACTGGAGGGCATTGAACATATTTAAAATAAATAAACAATCAAATTTCAAGGACTTCATAAACAAAACTGCACTTAAAAAAAAAGAAGCTTAGAATAGCTGGTAGTAAGAAAGAGAGAAATGAGAAAAACAATAAATCGAGCATGTGGAAATGATTGAGCTTATTTTAATTTATCATGCGATTAAATGCTTTAGTGTTTATTGAGCCAGGCCTGGTCAAAGCCACTCGTTGGGTGCGTATACATGGTGATGCAGGACTGGATTGGAAGTAGGCCACAGGTGCAGACAAACAGGGACACAGCTGATCACACGCGTGTCATCACCAAACGAGCCTGGGCTGACATGGCCGATCGCTTGCACACGCCACTCTTTTCCTCCCCCATCGGAGGGAGCCGAGCGGCTGAGTGAGCAGCCACATGCTGCGTGATTTAGGCACAGTCAGTGAGTGCCGCTCAGCACAAATGCTTACTTTTTTCCCCCTTGTGTTTGTGTGCGTGTGTTTGTGTGTGTGTGTTTCCACATGGAGAACGAATTAACAAGAATGAGGTTTTCTTCAGATGTCGTTCCTGTTGCTTTGCTGTGATGCTTTTGTTGTTTTAGACATGTTTGGCTTGAGAATATAACATCTCCTGTTTATGACATCTTGAGTTAAATTTAAATTTAAACAATGTCGTTAGCGCCACCTCTTCAGTCATTGAGAGGGGCTAAAAACACGCTGCTCTTTGACTATCAGGCAAATGAAGTTAACATTTTAGTCTGGCTTGGCTCTGCGCTGATTAAGCTCCTCACTGGTTTCCTGGTTGAAATTAAGCAGCTTCTGGCCCCCGTGGATTAGTTGGCCTCTCTTTAACACGGTCGACTCATTTTCTTTGTGCTTCAGTGCTACTTTTTTAAATTTTTTTACTCAGATCGTTTTGCATTTTTGCTGTCAAAAATTAATCTGGGAGTAGATGGTGAACACAGGGGGATTAAAAACACCTAAATGCAGAAATTAACCTTTAAAGACTAATGAGCCTGGTTGCATGGATACAGGTTCCATGATTATTGTTTTCCTTACTACAAAAGATCGACTTACGAGTAAAGGCTCTCGAGTAACGCTCACCTACAATGAATAGTATGTAGTTTCGTTTAGCTTTGTTTTTTTTAAAATATTCAGTATGTGGTAGAGTCTTTTATGTTTTTCCTCAATTATTTCAATGTAAACGATTCCTTTTTTAAATTCCTTTTTTAAACGATTCCTTTTTTACACTTGACAAAGATAGTGTTAAAAATCATGCAGAGCATTAATAGTCTCTGGAGGTCAGAGGTCATCTGGAAGACACCACAACTAGCTGTAGCCAAATGAATAGTCTGCGATTCTCAAGGCAATAAGTACAATAACATGATCAGGTGTCTTGCACAAAAAAAAGAGTATATTCCTTGTATTTCTGATAAATGGGTTTGAAGAAGCGCACACACCTCCGAATTGCACATTGGCTGGTTGCTCGGTTTGAACGCAAAATGTAGTTACAATGTTGTCAAAGTAAAGTCCTGGAATAGTAAAAAACGTTGAGTCCTCATAAAATTTATGACTAATTTATAAAACAGTTGACTTACAATCTATAAAAAAATAAAATTTTTAAAGATTGCCTTCATCAGGGGAAACAGATTTTAGATGTTTGATGCACCTTATCTGCACCTTATCTGAGGTGTTGTGCCAGGTTGAAATACATCTTTCCACTCTACAGATAAGCAGAATACATCCTGACGGTCGTTCTTTCTGCACAGCAAGGTCGAAACTGACGGTGGAGTCACAGAAACCTCCGATGTACAGAGACAAATTACGTCAATTTTGCAATCTCCTAGTCCAGATGTGAAAACGATAATATTGTCTTTGGAAAAATGGGATTTGCAGGAATGAAAAACCTGCCTGCCAAGTACTAAGAAAACGCTCGCGGCCTGATGGCCTCCTCACAGGAATTACGTAAGAGGATCAAAAGTAGCACATTCTGAAGGCTTTTCCAAATCGAAGATTGAAGTAACATTACAAAAATTGATTTCTGGGATTGTCACAAATCACTTTTTGTGACAGCAGTTTGTTGTTTTCATGCTGCAGAGCTGCGTTCAGGTGTGTTTTCCGCCTTGCTTTCCTCAAGTCGTTCATCGTGCATGTTTGGATGTGGCCTCTGTGGGACGAGCATCAATGGTTGCGTTGCTGCAGTGGACGCATCAAAGCCAAACTGCTAATGTGTTGCTCAGCCAAACCCCACAGCAAGGCCGACTCGAGGAAGAATTCAATTACATTCCAGCAGGAAGACGGATTATCTTCCGTCCTCAGCAGTATTGTTTTGTCAATTTATTAAACCTGATCCTGAATCTGCCACCGGGCCTCTATAAACGGATTTGTGCTATTTCCCCTATTCATATCTGTGCAACCCCTAGTCAGCCGAGATCAACACTAATGAGCGCTCCGGTCCATTGTGCTCTCTTTGAACTAACGGGGAGCTGGGGCGGAGTCGGCGCCGCGTCTCAGTAATAACAGAGGTAATGGCGTCGGACAGCGAGATAATTCCTCCAGTGCACTCAGTCACTTTAACCGGACTCGTATTATCGCATTTTGACTGGGATGATGAAGTTTTTAGTGAGGCTAACATGTTTAGTTATTCCACTGAGGAATCTCCAGGGTTGTATTTTTACAGATACGCTCACACACGTGGGGTTTTTCACTGTATAACACCATAAACATTTTTGTTTGGTTGAATTTGCACTTTGAAATTTAGTCATTTTTTTGTAATCGCTCCGTGTTTCTGGGTTGTTTTTTTCTCTTTTTGCCTTCATGCAAGCAGCCTGAAAAAATAGCGTCATGGATTCTGCTTTAAACCACTCATCTCTTCCGTCTTCCATGTTTTCTTTCCAAATCCGCCTCTCTCCTGTCCTTCACGCCTCTCTCCCTGCCTTTGTCTGTCCCGTAGTGATGTGTTTTCTCTACTGATCCTCCAGGCTCAGATGGGTGATGGAGGAATGTCATGATGAATGGAACAGTGGGAGGACGCTTTGTTTTCACTTCACTTTACAATAGCAGTACAGCAGCACCTCCTCTTGATGATCCTTATTTTTAAAACTTCAACAGAACAGCGATTTTGTCTCTAAATGACAAGAAATATTTAAAAAGTATTGGTAAAATGTTTTGGTCTCTAGAGATGCACCAATCAGAAATATCCAGTTTTGATTTTGTGTCGCTCTGATCTGACGATTCCAATTTTAACTTTAAGAGCTACAATTTTCTACTTTCTGAATTCACAAAAAAATTATCTGTCCTAAATAACTTATGTTTATTGTAAAATTAATCAATTCATAAGTGGCTTTTGAGTTGCTGAACTCAATCTGCTTGACTGAAAATCCACAACTAATGAAAAAGGATGTGTGAGAAACATCTCAAACAAATAGCAGAATATCTCCATCCTTCCATTAAAAACAGATGATGGTCTAACCTTTTAAAAACAACTTTCTTTTTTATTTCTCCACCCTACCACACACTTTATCACAATATATT
Organism: Micropoecilia bifurca; assembly: GCA_903067075.1. NCBI lineage: Eukaryota > Metazoa > Chordata > Actinopteri > Cyprinodontiformes > Poeciliidae > Micropoecilia > Micropoecilia bifurca. The sequence continues at coordinate 4,822 of CAEGAF010159189.1, forward strand.
AATTTTTATTTACAAGGTAAACAACAGTGCTATTCTGCTTGATGTTTGAATAAAAGACTATTCTCTGCGGCAAATTGGTAAATCATTATCTGCAACTATACTTGAGTCTTAATAAGCAGCGATGTCCCACTGTGTGTCTGAGAAAGCAGTCTGTCATACAGCTCTGCAGTACAAGAGGATTACACTAATACTTGAGAGCAAAGAGAAATTGAAGATAGTTAATATTGTAAACTGCATGTTTCTTAATGTTTAGCACAAATAGTGAGTGGTTAGCAGCGAGAATTATTAAGTATTTCTTGAATATCGATTAAGGACACCTGCAAAAATCAGACACATGACATTTTCAAATCCAGCATTTTCCTTCAGATAAAATTAGACAAAATGGATAAAACTGACCAATTTTATTCCTATTACCTGCAGTTTTCCCCTGACTAACACCAAAAAGAGCCTCTTTCATTCTGTACCAACTTCTACACCACCAGGTTTTATCTTAGCATGACATGTTTGTTCTTGGTATGGTGTGTTCACTTGTAAGAAAGGAGATGGGATTTTTTAGCTTTGCCAAGCTTAGAATCACTGAGTTCTGTCCAACAGCAGATTTCCGATCATTAATCAGATATGAAAACAAAGCTCAATGTGAAATATGTGATCTCGACATAGTGAAGTTAACGGTTTAGTGGATTCTGTTTTTGATGTTGTATCGTTTGGCTCAAGGCAGCAGTCCAGAAAGGTCATGGAAAGGGTCAAGGACACAGGGGTTAGGGTCACTTCAGTGGCCCCTTCATCTCCCCTCACTGTCCTCTGCAGGGTCTCTTTTCCTTTGCAGGTTAGAAAAGGGCAGATTCAAAAATAAGTATATTTAGTAGAAATTGTGAGCTACACTAACTTTACTATCCAACCTAAACTTTTATCTGCTAACTTTGCTGAAGTTTCTTTAGTCTTGTGTGACTAACAAGAGGCCTGCTGCTGTCTTAAAAAGACGTTCATGAATCTCTCGAGCGAAGGTGCAATTAACTGTTATCGTTTTAACGTAGCTTACTTGTGGTGTTTTTGGTGATTAAGTTAAATTTCCCAATAATCAGAAATAGTCAAAGCTCCTTTTGATCTAAGTCACTGTGTTGGCGTTTTGGTGTAAATTACAGTGTGAACTCACTTTAAGTGGATCGCCGGACTCAGCGTTTGTTTTTTTTGGGGAGGTTTTTTTTCCCTGCTTTCCATGTTCAGCTCTGGAAAAGCCCTCAGGCTGCGGTTTGCTGGCTTGGTTACGAGCCCTATCCATTTCTATGACACGTCGGTCTTACATGCGTGTCTAAAAATGGGGTGATCGCTCATTACGTTATGGAAATTTGTCCCTGTGCCCAGAATTTAACCCCCTTTACTACAACAAGATCCAATTATGTCTGGTGCTACATGCCTCTCTATTGCTTCCTTTCTCTCTGAACTTATCCGTTGTGTCACATTGTGTGTTTGAGTTTCAGTTTGTACTGTATTTAACCCAAAGTTTCCCCCAAAAAATACACTTGCAAGTAAACTCAGCTGTATACAGGCACTTGAAGGTTTTCTTGGAACAAAGAGACAGTCTAGTTTTTTGTGTTTTTTTATCTGCATCGCAGCCTTCAGTAGAGATTTCCAACTGACCAGCCTCTTTCTTTCTGTCTGCTCTGGGCTGTTCCCCAGAGAGACACTGTTTTCTTGGCCTACTTAAACAGACTGCCTGTTTGAACACTGAGATCCAGCAAAGCAGCTCCAGAACCGGAACTAAGTGATCAGCGAAAACTTATTAGACGTTGAAGTCATCTTCAACGTCCTTAATGAGAAGCCAAATCCTGTCCAAAAGTATCATCTCTATTGGTAACTGAAAAAATATCTTGAATTTTATGTCCTCATTCCTGTGGGAATGAGTTAATACATCGAGCGAATTAGAACACAAGAAGGTAACTGAATGATGTTTTCATCGGTAATTATCATAAATGTGAGAAACAAATCACTCTATCCAGCATTAAACCATGAGAAGATTCACTACTGTGGTTTTATGTTGATTTATATCCTCTGAAATTGATCATACTTGCCTATTTTAATAACTAAAAAGTCAAACACACATTAATATGCACATAGAGAATCACCTTGGTACTATCCACAATTTTCCTTACAATCCTGGGGGTTGCGACCAATCAACGCCAAGGACTGGCCAATTCTGGATGGGCCAATAGTGTCAAGTCGTGTTATGTCTATGTACTTCAGTTGTCTAAGCTGCATTTTTATAATATATATACACACTGGGGTGAAAGTAGTTTAACATTTTTGGGGGTACTATGACAAAAGTGTATGTAAGCTGGTAGCTCTTGAATTGCTACAAAATAAAGCTGTATTTCCTCCCTCAGCCCACAGGCTGCAATGTTGACACCTTGAGATGCCATGAGACATAAATTCTGAACATCATGACATGGAGTGATCCCAGTTTTCCATGGTAGGCATGTAACCATTTATTTTATCTTTTAAACTGGTTCTATTGATCCTGTATCCAGACAGAGGGATAATCAGTATCCCAGCATCATGACCTGTTTGTTCTGAAGATCCTGCAGCTTCCACTTCTCTTCCTAACCTCCTCCTCACCCTGGAGGAACCACAGAGTCTGTTAGGTTACAGCTCATCTTCTGAAGTTGGGATATTTTTCCTTCAACAGGTTCCAGAGGAATCATGTTGGACTGGATTTTATTTCACTGTCATTTGTGAATGTTAGAGCCTCATTTTCAACAGTGGAGCTATAAACATTGAAAAAGGTCATTATTTTGGAGAAAGTCTCAACATCATCAATATTTTCACTAAATAAGAGGCAAAAAAATATTGATAGAGGAAAAATATGAGCTCAAAAATGTGAGCTCAAAGCGAGATGCCAGAGAGCAATAAAACTATTTTTTAATTTAACATTTTAATTTCACATAATTATCACAGTTGAAGTCATGTGTTTGTTAAATACTTAATGTGAAATATTTACAGTATTTGATATTTGTTGTAAAATCTCACAAAGAACGAGGTAATTAGTCCAAGTTTGTTGTTTATTGAACAATCAGAAACTACAGCGGCTGTAATGAGCCACAGCAAAAGGTAAATAACCTGAACAGGTGATCAACTCTAAACCACTCGCACCTTGTTACTCTCCATCTCATTTAAGCAGACTCGTTGCCATGGCAACCTCCTGTGCTCCACAAGCTGACCAGATATTACATTAAACATAACATTCAGTCTGATATTAGGTTTGCAGGCTTGATATTTATTTTGTGATCATTAATAAGCTCCCTGAACACAGCGGTGGTTGATTAGTTAATTTTAAACTCCTGCTCTGCTCGTTATTTTGGTAATGGAACCGAAACGCAAAGAATTGCGCAACACCTTGTTGAACCAATAATCACTGAGATTATTATTGTTGTTGGATCATTAATTTGAACACGTTTTGTGATTTTTCTTGTTTGTTGTTCTTTAATTAAGTTATGAACGTTTTGATAAGGAGTCAAAAGGAATATTCTCTGGGTGAAATTCCCAGGGTGGCGTTGTTGAGCAATCTATTAAAACTAAAAGTTCACCAAATCTGAGTTTCCATCTAGTATCGCCACATTTTTGGCGATACTAACTGGCGGCGTTCAGTTTGTCACCTAATGCCGAGATCGACTCAAAACCTTCCGCGATCGACGTATTATTGAATCCCTGCTCTGTAGCAAAGAACAGTTCAGAGACCATATGAAATGGGAAAAAAGTTATTTATTAACTGATTAAGTCGTATTTTGGATTGTTCTTGAAAAACTAATCAGTCACGACTGATTAGTGGGTGAATTGACAGCTGCACAGTGAACCCAATGATTCTTTACAGCAGACAGCCCCTCTCTTGCAGGTACTGCGTACCCCCGCTAAATCTTTTAGAATCTGTGACTAGGTGTAAATTCAAAAATTGAACCGTGAAAGTTCTGCTGTAAAACAACTTATAAGGGACCAGCCTGTCTGGCTCTTCTGTAGTTGTGAGTCTATGTGACTGAAAGAAATCTAATTAAAGCCAGAATATACTAAAATAAACTTTATCCAAACACCGGATGATCCGTTCCAGTAAGAGCATAATGTAAGCTAAACTGGCCTTAAATGTAAATGAAATTTGAAAAACATTACTGTCTGTAGTTGTTGTAGTGTTTGTTGGTGGTCGCAAGAGGCATTTTCCGGAGTGTTTGTTGATTTCCAGTATCTGGTTTCATGACGTTTTCACCTGCAAAAAACTTCCAGCGTATAAAAGCATATGATCGTTCATATGCTTTGTCCATTTAAATAAAATAAATTCACATTTAAAAGGCTTCCAGCTTTTCCAAAGCCAGACACCAGTTTACAGTTCAAAAGAGTGAAGCAAAGCAACTTCATTGTAACAATTTGAGCCTTCTTGTTTTCTGCTCTTGATTAGAATCAGAAAAGTCAAGGTAAAAAGAAAGATTGATTCTTTTGTTTATTCACTGAATTCTTTGTCTTTGACACATCTTATTATTGTCTATATTTAGGTTTCATCATATGACAACTTCACATAAAAGTATTTCACTTTATTTATACCGTTCTCTCTCACTTTCCCTAAAAGCTATCCAATAAAAAATACAGTGAATCTCGATTGAAAACTTGTGTTGGTAGTTTGTTTTTAGCGCCTCCAGATGAGAAATCCAGGAGCCTTGACTTTACCTTGATTCAAGCAGTTTCATTCAACTGTGCTAAAACACTTTTAAAAATTATTATCATCACAGCATTGTAGATGAAAGACTGGAAATCCTTTGGCAGCTGCTGTGAGGAACCATTCACGAAAGAAAAAGGACTAATCTGACTTCTTGCTTATTGGAAATATCTAAAAATGATGACGAGCATTTAGCTCACTACACACACTGGCGGTTTGATCAATAAGAACTTGTTGGCTTTCTCATTTGCTGAGCTGCACAAATTAAACTGTGTGTGAGTGTGTGATTTTCCTGCATGTTTTTGTAAAAGTGTTTGTGTGTTTGCTGCAAAGCTTGCACCTGGCCTTCTCGTCTCATCACCCGGAGCCCTGAGAGATGAAATAAAGAGATCGTTGTCCTCAAAAACTGCAAACAGGACGAGTTGAGCCTCAGCGAAGTTGGATGTGTGCTCCGGTTTTATCTAAACAGACAACAAGTTATTCTGAAGTGTGTACGTTTTGGTGTGGAATGATTCAGGGTCTTGATTCACACTTGCACACAAACTCATTGCCATCCCAGCTTCTTCTTCTTTGTTTTTCCTCTATTAAACCGTGTGACACTTTACCACCACCCCCTCCTTTCTTCCTCTTTACACGTGAATCTTTCCTCTCTTCCAAGTCCTTGTGGTTGTTTAAAAAGTCTAAAAAGGTATAGAAATAGATTTTAAGTTTGCTTTTCCAAGTATAAGCATCAAAAAGGTTTCTGTAAGCATTTTGGCTTTGATTTTTTTGAAGATGAAGTGATGTATATTAGATCAATACACCATATGATCACAGACGACAATTAATGTTGTATTTCATGAGAAATTAATTTTAAGAGATTTGTCAAAGAAGTCTTAAATAAAAAATTATTGAGTTTGCTTTCAAGAAAATGTTGAGATTTTATAGACATTTTGTCCATAAAATGCCTCATCGTTTAGAAAGCTTCATAGTTTTGGTCATTTGTTAGTTTAATAGAAAGTCTACTTTAAATAATGTTACTTCATCAAGCTGTTTTTGCTTGCTTTCTCCTACTAATATACTAATAACATTCACAACCAAAAAAGCACACCAAAATGCTGTACTGATAGAATACTTATGGGAATACTAGAAGTATAAACACATTTTCTCACGTCATATTGTACATTAGGAGTGAATTTCTACTACGATGCAACTTTTTACAGCATAATATGGTAAACAGCTGCTTTGCATTCGGTGTGAATAGTTAATAGTTGAACGTTGTAGACCCATAATTTACTGCCGTTTTGGTGTAGAAAAACAGACTTGAAGCGAAATACTGACACATAAGTTCTTTAGCTTGAGCCGTCATTGGAGAGCCACAGGTTTGTTGTTGAGCTTTTCCTGTAGATTAATGTTGAACATCAGCAATATTTAAATTAACTATTTGCAACACGGTAGATGTCAGTCGATGTGGAACGGATGCAAAAAGAGAAATCATCTACAGACAAGGCTGCTGGTCATGAAATCACCGTCTTGAGCCAACCTGATCCAACGAGCTGCTTCTTTCTACGTTCTGAGTTATTACACCTGAGCAAAGCCAACCTGTTACTGTCTCCATGACGTCTTCTTTGTAAAAAAGATCCCTACATACTCTTTTTTGTTTTTATTTTAAAAAATAATACAAGACACACCATTTATTTGAAAATCTCAGTAACTGGAACCAAACAGGGATTTTCTCTCACTTCCCCGAGCCCCGCGGGTTTTTTCCATGAAAGATGAAGCTATGATCCAGACGTCTGAGAACTGTGGAAGAACGGCGATAAAGGTAGTAGTCATGGGAGAGCAGATGACCAGAGGATTATATCATACTGGCAAGGAGCGTGGAGTCAGATGGGAGGTGTTAACGGGAAGCTTCAATGAGTGCTTTATCTTTAACGTGCTGTCTTACAAAAGCTCAAACAAAGTCGAATGAAAGAGTTGGCAAAAATGTTTTTAGATTCTTTACTCCTACTTTCACAGTCTGCATCTTTCCACGTTGCTTAGCTTTTGTTTCCAGTGATGTGCATTTTAATTTGGACCTTCTTGGTTCTGACTGTCTATCCACTGTCTATTATTATTGTTCCCAAAAGGTGTGGATTCAGTTTCCATTGACCAGAAAATTGCGCAAGTTGGAATTACAAAAATAAATTTGCTTAAAGGAAACACAGCAATTTGGGGGAAAAAAGTTGTGATTTTCACTGAATGTTTTTGTGCTAATTTGACATGGTTTCTCGGCTGAATTTAAATTGGTGTATTAAAAAAAACATCAGTCAATCTGATGTTACTACTGGCGGAAAAGATGAAAAAGACGACAGGAAGTGGTAGAAGGACGATGGTGCAGCATGATTTTTAAAGAATTATTGCGTTAACAAGTATATTCACGTTCAATTTCAATTTTGTTTCCAATTTAATGAAAACACAGCAACTGTGAAATTGTGTTGTTTTTTTTACATTGCTGGAATATTGACAAAGTTTTGTGCACATTTGTAATGGAATCTCAGCAAATCTGTATAATCATTGCACTCATGACATTACACCTGCTCAGCTATTGGACCATGAAGATAATATTTCACAGTAACATCTCCTTGATGACAGTATAATTTGCAGCAAATGCTTTTACTGCTCCTCTTTTTTTAGGTTTTGTTGGCTCTAGTGGCCTTTATTTGAAAGTAGTTTGACAGGAAAGAGTGTTGTGAGAGATGGGAAAGACATGTGGCAAATGTCACCAGGCCAGGAATTGAACCTGTGACCACCATCATGAGGACTAAGGCCTCAATACATGAGTTGTGCTTTTCCCCTACGCCACCACAGCACCCTACTGTTCCTCTTTAAATCTCTTGTCTCGCCATACGGTTAGAAAGCCAAGCAGAGAGATGTTGGAGTAGGGGATGTAATCTTTGCCTTTTACGGTCATTGGGAGAGATGATCTGAACTTCCTGCTTGATGCTGTACAGACAGGAAATCAGCATAGCAAGAATAGTAAGCAAGGAACTGAACCCTTTGACTCAGATGGCTATAAACATTTTAACAAGAAAGCGTCGTGTGAAGGTGCTTACATTTATTTGGCAATCATTTCTGATTCTCCACGTCTCCATTTGCTAAGTGCAACAAAACAAATGGTCATAGTCTGCTTCATGAGGTCTGCTACTCATTTTTGTTAATCAGGAAGCCACAACCGGCTCCAGTTGCGTCTGGTCCAACTCTCCCTCTTTTTTTTTTTTTTTTTTTCTTATTTAGCAATTTTTGTTTCCTAATTGGTTCCGGGTGAAACGCGTTTCCTTTCCCTCAGCTCTCCCAATCAAAACACTTACCTCATTTCTTTATTTTACTTTTCATTTGTAACTGACAAGTAATCGTCCTTTGAGGAAACATCTATATCTGTTCGTGACTAAAGCCGGCCTAGAAATAAATCTGCGTGTGAGCGCCTTCGCAGATGTAACACGACAGAGAGCCAATTTCTCTCTTAGTGTTACACTGACACCAAGTTTCTGTAGAAATCTGATTAGGTCTACGTCTGTCATCAGCAGATTGAGGGCCGTTTTAATGGCAGACAGATGGGATTTCTCTCTCTGGGCTGGCCAGGTGTGTGCGTGGGTCTGCGTCTCGGTGTCAAACAAAGGAACCAGAGAGGGTGATGTCATCTTCTAGCCGTTGTGGGTCTGTTTTTGTGCGTCGGGACTACAGAAGGGGATGGCGGCGGGTGAGGAGGGGGGCTCCGTACTGAGGTCACCTTTCTCAAACACAAAGGAACGGCTCGGCCACAGAAACATGTTAGCAGTTGAAACAACATCTTTTGGGTGATTAGTTCAGTGACACATCACATTTTCCCACACAGACACCCACACATGCACAAGGTGTGTGTGAACAGCGGGGAGTTATAAATGTGGGGTTTTTTTTCTTCACTTGAGAGACTCGGTGAAACTCAAACCCAGGAAGGAAAAAGTCACGTTTCTTCATTAGTGTCTGTCATGATGTAATCTGCATGATACCAGCTGCTTCCCGAGCCTGTCTGGAGTGTGTGTTGGTGTGTGTTGATGTGTGGTGTGTGTGTCCACCTGAGCTCGTTTGTCAGCGAGTGAAAGTGTGCTCAGATCGTCGGGGGTCACATGTGATGTTCCTCATGCGGTGCTTCCAATGAGGTCTGAACAGTTTGTGGAGACTTGGAACAAAGTCTGATCTATTCAGCTGGTCTGAAACAGGGACAAACGATTGGTTGAGATTTGAATTGAAGTGTGTGTGTGTCCGTCATTTAGGAAGAGATGATGCAACCAAGAGATGAACGCAAGAGTTAATCAAGGATTGGAATTTATAAGCCAGAATCAAATTAGATCTTTCTTCATAGAACACATTTACGTTTTTGTTCCTCATACCACAGAGCTCCTGGTTTTTTTCAAATGTTAGGAACAACAGTTACCTGTGAATCTGAAAATACTTAAGACTCTTAAAATACAAAAAGGGCCTATTTTCAAAGTTGAACTCCAGATATATTATTAAGCATTAAAACACACAGTGGAAGCCATCTTAACACTGCTACAGAAACTAATGTGTACAATTTTCCTTATTTTTGCTCTTGGGGGTACAGCTAATCACTGCTAATAGGATAAAAAATGGCAGTCCTTGATTGCGTTTTTGCAAATGCCATTAAGTAGAATGTCAAGAATTGTTGCTATATTTTAGCTTCATTTACAGAATGTTGAATGTTTTTCTCCAGTGCCACTTGCTTTAGCTTTAGTCAGAAAATATTTTGTTTTGTCCACTTTTCTGTGAAATTCTGGAAGATCAGCATTATGAATAAAAGTTTGATATTTCAAGAAGATTCAGTGAGCATTTCACAGAGGACTTTTTCTTTCCGTCCGTGTTTGTTAAGTTGCCAACGTGTCTCTGGCGCTGCGGCCCTTTCGGGTTAGCACCAGCTCACATTTGTTCTCCTGTCACTCTCAACCAGCCCTGACCTTTTTTCACTAGCCCTGCCCTCACGCATATCTGACACACACTCTCACACGTCTCCAGTGGCCGAGCCCAAATGGGTTAATCTCTCATCGTCGGGATTGCGGCCTTCACCCGTTCGTTTTGGCCCCTGCAGGGCCGAAGGTTTTGGGTGTCAGCGCTCCCGTTTTCCCACAAAAGAAAGTGGGATCATGTGGCAGTGCAGACGGGTGTGAAATGACGAGGTCCAACAGCATTTTTCCCCCGTTTTTTCCAGCTGTGGTGACGGTTGGTTGTCGTTAACCGTTGTTGTGTCCGTCATTTCTGTCTTTTAAAGGCTTTTCTTACTCTCTGTTTAGTGGAGGCTCTTTCTGTCCTGCTGAAAATAAAACTCTGTGTGCTTCTGTCTGTACTGTTCTGGGTGTAACAAGAGTATGTTTGTGCTCTGTTGGTGTAGGGTTGTGTTTTTTTCCCTCCTTCCATGAATGCACACTGAAAACACTGAGTTAAGTCTGTTAAAGAATGCCGAATGTTTGGATGTTCGTCTGTGATGCTCTGTGGAAAATGACAGGCTTCCAATGCGGTTTTTGGTTTTACGACCGAATGAATCACCCCGAATGCTTTCGCAGCCTATAAAACTGTCATTTCGGAGGCTTTTTTTGATTCCTAGCATCACTTTGCAAAGCTGGTTCACAGAGGAAATTGGTCATTTTGTGCTTTTGTAAACAAAATGGAGGAAGTCAGATTGTCATCACTGTCTCTATGTGCGACAGATTGCCTTACAGCAGAACTATTCGCACAAAAAATAGGCACATATATTGAGTAATTACCCAGAATCATTGGTTTCTCATCTCTTTCCATTTGTTTTCCAGGGTCGACATGTTAAGACGGGACAGCTGGCGGCCATCAAGGTCATGGACGTCACAGAGGTCAGTAAAGGTCGCCTCATCTCTTTTTGTCGTTGGTTGGGATTGTAAATTTCAACAAGTTGGCATGCAAACCATACTGGTGCATGTTGGTGGTTGGAGTGAAGTAATTTATGCATATTTGAATGGTTAATCTTACAGTTTTCCAACTGAAAGCTGTAAAGGGAAAATTTAACAATTTGTTTTACTAAACAAAATAAACAGATGTCCTTAATAAAGTTAAAACTTGTCTTTTACTTTGAGTTTTTGACCAGCTGGAGCCCTTAAAAACTAGAATAAAGCTGACTACAGTAGGATGTTTTTTCCTTTTAGATTGCAAAAATATTAGTTTTGTGTTCCTCAGCAGAATTTTAATCGTTGGAGCATTAATATTTGCTTCTTCTGGAGCTTTTTTTTTAATATTTACACCCTTTATGGTTTTCCTCAAGCTGCAGCCTGACACACCAGAGAGAGATCTGACACAGCAGCCTTCAGCTCAACATGAAACAAATAGGGTTTGTTTAAAATTGAAGACGTCACAAAATGAAAAATAAAGATAAAGAAATAAAAAATGAAGTTTCCCCAGTCAGTCTGTCCGGGTAGACTGTGTCCGCTTCAGTCTGGGGTCTCCTTCCCATTCATTCCTGTCGGCCAAAATCTGCTTCTTTGAATCTGAAAAGTTACTCAGCAGATTTGTTGAAGCCATGCTGAGAAATCTGTTTGATGGGAAAATGTTTCCAAATCCCGCCATGACATTTGGAGCAAGAATCTCACTGTGGCCTTCAGCGAACAAATCTGCATTTACAACCATTGAGATCAAAGAGTGGCAAGCAGGGGGGTAGATGAGCGATGGGAACGTGTTTATGCATTCATGCAAGCCGCATCTGCGAGGAGAAATGCAAGTGTTGGGGAAACCAGGACATGGCAGGACCTTTTTAACTCTATTCCAGTCGAATGTTTGGATTAGTCTCCTTTCCTCGCGCTCCAGCTGTTATCTAAAATAAATGTACAGTTCCACTCTGGACGCCCGCCAAGAACGACAGCTGGATGAAGGAAGTTGGTGGCACTGGGACGGATTTGAATTCGCACTTCTGCCGAGACACTAAGCACTTCTGTTTCACATTTCTATAGACGTAAAGAAAAGAGCGTTCAAATGTCAAGGATGCACCAAATCCCATGACTTATTTCTTCTGCACGCGTCGGTTTCCACCTTCAACTCCCTGTGTATATTATACATAAGTGGTCTGACCCACATACGGCTTCCTGTTCTACATATCTGTCTCTTTAGCAGAAGGAAGCAGGGCTGGACAAAAGATGACCAGCTAGGAGAGGAGAGAGGATGTAGACTAAAACTAGGTTCCCACGGTTTATGTTTTATAAAATATTTGCAGTCGTGGTAAACAGACTCTGTAAGTTGTGGAGTTGTAACATATTAATGTTCGGGTCTTCACAAGGTTTATAAAAACACACCAAACCTTTGTTCTCACTGTGCAACACAAGTTTGACTAACTTTTTTCTGTTTTATACAAGAAAGGACAAAGTTATTCCTCCTTGTTAAATGTAGTGTAAGAATGCTCTAAATTTTGTGTTGGTTTTCAGATGCTTATTGCACAGAATATTATAGTTTTTGATATTGGCATGTTAGTTTTTTCTGCTCTCTGTTTGAAAAACACAATTTTAAAACCAAACACTTAAAACCAATGCCCCATTTTTACTTGTAGCTTGTTTACGTCTTCTATTTGGCCATGTTTTCATTTCTATTTTTTCTTTTAAGTAAGAGAAGTTTACATACATTTCCACTATAATTGGTAGGATGCCTTTGTAGGCTTTGGGACTTGTGTCAAACGTTTCGGGCTCCACAAGCTTCTCACAATAGCTTACTGTCATTTTAGATGGTTCCTTCAGATAGTTGCTGCAACTTGGTCATTTTTGTAGGCCAACTTACTCACATCTTGATAGATCACAATCTGGATGGTGCCCAATCCACTCGCTGTGACATACCAGCATCTTTACATTGTTGTTGGGAACAACAACTGCTAAATACTTGAGATCCCTTCTAAAAATGCGTATAACTGCACATTTTAATAGTTCAAACACCAAAATTACCTTCATATTTATTATTATGCAGAGTGGAAATCATCTCGGCACTACTGCAGATGTGAAAATCTACAGTATTCCTTATTTCCGCCTTTTGGGTTACAGCCAGTGGGAAATAAATGGTGCTTCTGGATTGGCTGCTTTGTAAATGCCAGCCTGTATTGGACAAGACGTCCAAGTATTTCAGCTTCCCAAACTGCATTTTCTATTGTAGATACTCGTGAGTAACTGGATTTTCTTTAAATAATTTGCTGACTTGTTCCACATAAAATCCACAAATGCTAAAGCACACATAGCCAGAGCTGCAACTGTACAATCCTTCAGCATTGCATTGCAGCATTGCAGAGGATGAAGCAAAATTATGGAATGAGACGTTGATGATGACTTGGCTTTCAGGAGACAGATAAGCAAACTGGTGTTTCACATAACCACTTCAGAGCTGGATTAAACACTAGAGTCAGTTAACCTCTTTCATGCATTAGCAGTGAACGTTACAGCTGTAGCTACACTGTAATGTTGACTACGATACAGCTACTCAGTATAGTTCATTAACCTGATCTAACCAAATCCGTCTATTTCATAAAAGTTTTATCCCACAGCCCATCTGTTTGTGTCTATATCTGCTGAACTAAGGTTCAGTAGCTACCTTCTCCCATGTTTAGGGGAAACCAGTGCAGTGCTGGGGCGAGAAGAGTCACTGCTTGCAGTGGGTTCGCTTTAGCAGCTTCTGTTTCAGATTGATGGGCTGCAGCGGCTTCAGGTTCGAGCTCCTGTTTGCAGCACATGCAAACAGGACAGGTTAATTCAGTGGCCTGCTTTGGTCGTCTGTTTTAAGTGGCTGGAAAATTACTCAGACACACTATTAACTCTCTAGTGCCTCAAAACTGCCCAACCCATCACATGCATGTTCTGAATATCATGCATTTTGTTTCGAAGTGATTGCTCCTCCAAAGCAGGAGTTTGTCTAAATTGATGTTTTCCCAATCAGTGAGTGCTGAGAGGTTGTAAGAGGACAAAATTGAAGAGAGGGAACAGAGTGAGAGAAATCATGGTAAGAAAGAGTCTGAGAGCTGAGATAAGGAGAAGAAATCAGTGAGTTTCCCTTCCGCCTTACTCCACTAAGAAGGTTCATCTGAAGTGCACTGGGGGGTAGCAGGAGGGGCGACTGCTGCTGCCTGCCTGAAATTTTTTCTTTTTTTTCCTCTGCTCGCCTGCTTACATCTCTGTACTATCTTCCACCCTGTCAAGACATTCATTCAAGGTTTTTGTGATTATTACTATGGTTTATCTCGTACCTCTCTGCTCTTTTAGCCCTCACCCCGCTTGTTATTTCTGTTACAAGCCGCCATCTTTGTTGGGCTCACGAGAGAGAGAACGTGGTAGAAATAACATGGGAGGACAGCAGACAGATGTGACTGCAGCATCTGTATGCTGCGTCTCAAGCTGCAGCTGGCGGCTTGATGTAATTCACAACCAGGGTTCAGGTGGAAAGACATTGTTCTTGATTAGTGAGAAACGAGAAATTTCTCTCAGCTCCTCCGGGGGATTTGTCTCCTTTTCTTCATGTTTTTTTTCTCCTTTACCTTTTTGTCTCTCTGGGAGTATATTGCTCATAGGATGAAATAGACACTCTGTCACCTCCCACCCCTTCTCACCACTTGCTGCAGAAGGGTGAAACAAAAACCAATGTTTGAGGGAGCTTGTTTCCAAAGATAGCTCGCTAGCTATCCAAGATAGATGGGTAGAAATCGGTCAATAAAGCTGATTGTATTGCTAATTCTGAATATTGCAGCAGATGTCATGACTCATCAGACCAGGGAACTTTTTAACAGGCTGATATTGTCCAGTTTTGATGAACTTGAAGTGTGAAATGTCTTGGCACTTGGTGCGGTCCTCAGCTGCTGTAGCACACAGGTGTCAAAGCTCAAAGATGGTATTCCACATACCTTTGTTGTAACAAATGGAGCTAATAGTGAAAGTTCAAGTTGAAGACTCCGCCCCCTCCGTTCGCCCGTCTGCGTCATGCTCATCTCCGACCTCAGCGCTGGACCTCACCTGGCTCGTCCAATCATCAATCAAGCTCTGCATAAAAGGATCCGCACCCAACCGGCCGTCAGCCAGTTCCCAGCTGCGTTCAACCCACCACCGTCCCTTCTCCACCCACATCCTTTGGCTCTCCATGATGGCACCCTTTCCCAACCTCCACCACCAGTGTCGGGCCCCGGGGGAGAGCATCCCTAATCAGTTATCGGGATGTTCATCGAGTTCCCATCAAATCTCTGCTCAGATCAGCTGCCGGGACCCGAGCGCCAAAGAACTGTTATTCATTCCTGTCATTAAATCTTTTAATTGTTTCTTTTTCTCCGCCTGAGTCTTTCCAGATTGAACTGGTTGTCTGAGCTTCTGTTGCTTTTCTATGATCTCCAGACAGTCTACACATACTGGTCAGAGATCTGATGATCTCTGACCTCCGACATCAAGCAGGCATTGTCATCCATACTGCTGACAATCACTGTATAATTTTGTGCCTTCGGCTATTTTAGACCAAGAGATGTTTGGGGGTAAAAATGATGGTTAGCGACGCTCGGTTTGCTCTTCATCACCATGTCTAGATTCCTAAATGCATCAAATTGGTATTTGTGTTAGGAAGTAATTGTTCAGTTCAGTTGTTCTCAATGGTTAATGTGTCAGGCAGAAATAATAATATTTAATCTCATGCTACCCAATGCAGACACTTTGTCTGCACTGATGAAAATTTACTTACCTCAGCATACTGAATGCTTGAAGTGGTTGCCATGGAGAACAGCCATATTCACTTTCTAATTAATTGTGGTAATTTGTTGTTTAGTAACTTGGGGATGCAAATCTCTACATTGGAGTGTATACTAGCATGTAAAAATCTAGAAAGGAATGTAGTTACTCATGTAAAAAACCTTCTACACCATGTGTCTGGTCTTAATTATGTTTTTATAAATCCTAAACACATCGCACTTATCAATTTTAGTTACACATTAGAGGACACATACTCTGCTAATTCTTACTTTGAATTATGGTTAGCTAATGCCATATATAACTTATTGACTTAGCAGCTTTGCGTTTTGTATTCACAACAATTCTTTCAGTATTTCAGCTCGAGCTAATTCAGATATTTAAGATTATGCACCATTTTGATCTAAAGGTGTAAAAATTTGGCAAATTAAACACTTGCAAATGGAATAATAAGCAATTTGTTTGATCGGAACGTCGTTAGGCTAATTCTTCGGCAGGTAAAATGTCATTATATTGTCAAATATCACATTTTATTTTTGTCTACCAGTTTTCAGACATATGGAAAATATCTAAGGTTTGTAAATCTGCATGTATCCACACACTTTCTACTAAAGCAAAAAAGACTGAATACCTGCTTGCGTCGTGTTCAGATCAAACCTCCTGCTGTTGGTTCCTTGCATTGCTGAGTAACAAGGAGGGGTCTTCAAAGACGCGTGTCCTATTTATTTATTTTTTTTAGAAATGAAGAAGAGGGACAGGGATTTAAAAAGATTGGCCGACTCCTTCAGAACGACTTGGTGTTTGTTGGACATGTCAACGCCTGTTGGTCCCTTGAGGCCCAAACCTTGAACTCTCCATCACATTTCCGCTTTGCGGCCGTCCGCTCCCCTGGTGTCGTGGTTCTGTTAGCTCGGCTCCCATTGTGTGCTGTAATACTATAGCAACAATATGGCCGCCACCGAGTCTCCCCACATCTGTCATACTCAGGAATGATAATGAGTGGCCTCAGGGCGTTTCGATTTGAACGAATGACTGCACTTGAGGGAAAGTGAGGGGAAGAAGATGCCGAAGGAGAAAAGGGAAGTGCATACGTTGTAATATTTTAATAAATGCACGTGGCACTAAAGTTATTATGGGAGGCAATAATGGAAAGTGATGCTGCAAGGACAAGAAGGACAGAGACGGATGCCCAAAATAAAGGTGGAGGCTCCAAATAAGCAGATGAGGAAGAGACACAGAGAGGGTGTATGAAAGAGAGCAGTTAAATCCTGACACACAGGTTACTGTCTGTCCTCAAACTGTCATTCAGCTTTTCTATCTTCTTTGTCTGGCATTGAGCAACATAGTATAAATATTAAATATTAATGGAATTTATAATGATTCCAAGTTGTGCATTGCATTCGCTAATATTGCAATAACTGCGATGCAATGTATTGTTCTAGTCAAATTTTTCCAGCAAAAGGTCTCTAAAAATAACAAAGCACGCCGATAAAACACATTTTCTTACCTGAGAAACTTTATTCTCACAAACAACACTCACAGACTCACTGCTAACTCCACTGTCTGTTGTGACTGGTAATAATTTCTTTTTCTTTTCGGTGTGTTTGGGGTAAAGCGTCAATCATGTTTCATCTTTAGTTCCTACCTGATATGTAATTGTCACCATCATGTTTTAAGAGGAGAACCGAGTGAAACCTCTGTTTTATCACTGGTTACTGTTTATTATTCCCTGTCTTTTGGTATTCAAAGCCTGTGTTTTGTTTTGTTTTTATGCTCCATTGCTGTGGCCACAGCAGCTGTAATTATTCTGAGGGTGTTGAGATGTTCCATGAACCACGTCTGTTCGCTGTTTATATGTCTTTCGCTTCTACGATAGTTTTTTTTTTTATCGGGTCCTCCTCTGTTTTCATCTGCCCATATCTGATGAGTCATTTGACTGATGGTGGCCGGGTGGATAACTCCTGGTGGTCTACTGCTGATGAGCGGATTAACAGATGAACTAGCTGGCTGCAGGTCTATCCCGCTGGATCCCTGACTGATTGGTTGGCAACCCGCCTGCTGAAATATCTGGCTGCCTGTTGGATTTCTGAAGCAGGAACCAGCTGACCAGCTGCCTGACAGTGACTCGAGGGATTGGCTGACTGACTGACGCTGTCATCTTTATGAGGGTCAAAACTGACTCTCTTCAGACTGTTAAAGCAACAACAAAAAGCTTACATGTTGTAGTGTCTGCTTATCACAGTCAGCGGCTTAATAAAAATAATATTTATAGAATAAATCCACTGAAAGCTGTTTAGGTGGTTGAACTTTTAAATCCAGGGAAACAGTAAACTTAGATTCATTTTTGGCTGCAAAAACTGAGCTGGAAATATGGCATTTTTAGATCAGCTTAACATATTAGCAGCTTAAGATTTATAAAAATAGGGAGTGGTTTGATAAAACAAGAAGACTTAAGCAGTAATGCTCTGAAAATGACAGCCAGGATATATAAAAAAGCAGCTTTCAGATGACTTGGCATAGGGTCTCCTGGATGTTCTTTATTTTTGAGATATGAAAACTCTTATTTTTAAACGCTGGAGTTTGGCAGCATTGCCCTTTAGCCTGTAGGCCTTGTTCTGAAATGGCATCGCAGCTTTTTTCAATAAAAATCCTGCTAAGGATGAAAACGTCACACATCCTACAACAGATGGCAACCTGCAGGAGAAATTATCCAACTTTACTTACATGTAGCGGCTAGCCTAACCCCCCTCAGGTAGAAACTACTCCAATGTAGCTCAGCAGCCAGATGACATTTTTGTTGTTGTGGTTTTGACTCCACAGTAGGTTGTTGTTGTTGTTAACAACCTTATGCAATAGTTTTCAGCCACATTGGATAATACAGAGTCTTTGTTTCTGCAAAAAAAAAAACAAAAAAAAAAACACCTCAGTGCTTGTGTTGATGTTACTTAATTTAACACAGAGCTCTGCTTGTGCTTCTTCTTCTTGGGTTTCTTCTTGCATCTTTGCATGGCACCAACAACACAGAGAGGCCAGATATTGGGTAATTAATACACACTGGTAAGAATGGGATTCTCATGGTATTGAAAGCTTGAGTATAAACTACTGCAGTGATGATGCTGGTAACAAATTAATTTTCCTGACCGTCTCTTTCCCTTCATCACTCCATGTGAGATCTACACTTTTAAATTCTTTGTGTTTACAAAGATGTTGTTGGTATACAGGATTTACATGTAAGGCATACAATTTAACTACAGAAATAAATGGCCGTATAAAATATTTATATAGTTTTATATTATTTATATTATTATAGTAATTATTTAAAATACCAGTCTCAGTGTTTAGACCCACAGTTTGAAACCACAATATATGAAATGATCAAACTGCATTCATTTAAGACTAAAATACTTCAAGCAAACATTTTGCTAAATTACAACATGCTGGGGCTGAAACGATTAACCGGATTAACCTGATTTCTTGGATTAGCTGTAATTAATCTTTTTTTTAAAATAATCATCAACTAATTTAGTAATCGATTATTCATTAACCGGAGTATAGAGGCTCAAAAAAAAGAAAAGACTACTTGGAGTGAAAAATACAACATATTGGCCATAAAATGTTTATTTTTTTATTAAAAAAATTAGTTGAATTACTTGCTTTTTGTATCTTTTAATGTGTTGCTAATATATCATTTTGATATTGATACACAGAGTTAATCCAAAATGAAGAGTAAGAGCCCTCTAAATTTAGTATGAGTTTTCAGGTGCTTATTGTACAGAATATTATAGCTTCTGAAATTAGCAAATGAGTTGTTTTTTTTACGTCTATCATGTTGCCACGTCTTGGTCAAATAATGCAGTACAAATAATAAGTGATTGTTTTTTTTCAGTTTGATGGGGGTCAGATTAGTGGTCTGTCCAGAGCTGACTAGGGAAAAGTTCAACAGAGAGGTGTAGAGAAGGCACATCAGTCAGGATAAATGCCAAAAAGTCCCAAGCCACGGTGTGAAAATCCAAATATTTTCTTTTTTCAACTCCTCTGAGTTTTTGGTTTGTGGACACTGGAATTTTGAAGCACATACTGATGAACGCACTGATGTTTCTGGCGCTCCTGAAGATCGACCTGCGGTTGCCACGGTAAAAATGTCATGTCTTCTTTGTGAGTTTGGTTGATCAAGCTCGGCCGCAGGGAAGCACTGAGAGCTGTCGCCGGGCTTCAGTGACAAGGGAGCGATGGAGAAATAACCACTTGATCTCATTATGTTGTATGTAAAACCTGGAGGCTGCGACTTGGAGAGACGTTGGTTCTGTTTGGGTCTGTTATGAGTTTCAGCTGTTTGTTTGGAATGGCGGGACATAGTTTGGTTCCCTGCCTGGACCAGTTTTCCATAAACACACTGGAAAACAAGTTATGGGGAAAAAATTTACTTTTTTTTTCTTCCAAGCTTTCAGTAAAGAGAAGGAAGACCTTTTTCTGTATAAATGACGGTTTTTCGCTAATCAATGATCAACAAGCCTGAATTTGAGAGAAAAAAACCTGAATTTTTCTCAAAATTGGGCTTTGTGTGATTCAGTAAAGGATAACAGAACCATTTATTTATCTTGAACTTATTTTAAAGACACAAAACCAGCTGAGACAGAGTATAAGGAGTATTTGATGCCTTTACGTTCTCCCAAAAGTGGAAAAACACAAATTTCAAAATAATGTTAAAGTAGATTTGCAGACAAAAGACAAGACAAATGAAAGTGTTAAATGAGTGTTAAAAATGTCACCCAGTTCAGTTTTTATCTCTTCAGGTTTCAAAGATTTTTGGTTTTTTTTTTTTTGGTTCCTATAAAAAGATTTTGTTACTTTAACCACAAGAATGGAAATAACTTATGAGATTGACTCGTGATACAGGGAATTATAGTGAGGCACTTTCAACGCGATATGACTGCATCCGTTATTCCTCCATAGGATGAAGAGGAGGAAATCAAGCTGGAAATCAACATGCTGAAGAAGTATTCACACCACAGAAACATAGCCACATACTACGGAGCTTTCATCAAGAAAAGTCCACCGGGCCACGATGACCAACTCTGGGTGAGTTGACCTCATTTTTAATACTAAAAATTCTGTACCATAAGCACATATATCACCACGTGTGCCATGTTTTGGGTCACATTTATTTTCTTACATACTCCATAAATGTAGCAGTGATGCTACAATAGAATAATTAAATCTCATGCTGTGCTGTGCAGACGCTCTGTCTGCGCTGATGAGGAAAAAAAAAAGAAAAAAGAGGAAAAAATAGAAGATTCTCGTCAAAAAGGAAATCATGCATGATAAGCCCAAGTTTATCGTAAACATCTAATTTTTTATCAGGGCCCACAAGTAGGAACTGGTGGAGTCGACGTGAGCTGGCAAATACAGGCGGCGGTTTCTGGTTAATCTGGTTTCGGATCAGGTGTTCAGTAAATTCTGGCTGCATAATCAGGTGAATGAGTGACACCACCCTGCTGTCAGATCACTCTTCCCCTTTCTTAGTTTATGAGCAGTGACAACATTACTGGGTCATTTATTTGCAGGGTGTGAGTCAACAGCACCGGAGCCACCTAAAAACATGTTCACTGCATCTTTCAGGAAGTTGCATTTTAATACAAAGCAGCTTGTTCTATTTGACGGGAACCTGGTGAAATGAATAACTGCAGTAAAACAATAGGCTGTAACGAAAAGAACTGCTTCTCTAAAGGAACTGAAATGGTTACTGGGACAGTTTCTGAGCTCTCTGGAGCAGCTGAATAAGAATAATGAGCATCAAAATGCTCAGTTGGGATGTTTTCAGCTGCTTTTATTCACTTATTCTGCGTTTTATTAGTCGTAATGTTGAGAGCTGTTGTCGTTTTAACTCTAGTGATAGATTAGCCTCACAATAATGAGAAATAGATGAGCAATGGTTCAATAGTTGAATAGTGTTGCTTGAACTGATCGGTGGAGCCTTGAATAATGAAATGATGAAATCCCCCGTCTGGAAAAAGGGTTGCATTCATGTCTAGTTTTAATGAGCTCATCAGTTAAACCAGACAGCAACAGAACAAAGTTAGCTCAGTTTATATGACAGTAATAATCCCCCCAAAAATAGATTTGATTATTTAAAAAAAAGGTTTTTAATACAATTTAAATTAAACTGTTGTAATAGAGAGGGAGCACAGCCATGAAGTAATTTATAAATCAGGGCAGATTCATGATACTTTGCAGTGTCGTCCCAACTTAGTTGTTCATGTTTTCGGTGGACTTGTTACTGATAATGTGATACTAATTAGGCTAATAATTATCTGACTGACTGGGAATCCTAATTCACCATTATGAAAACAAAGAAAAATGCCACTGTGTCATAATATCATTAGTTACATGCTCCATCCCTATGCACAGGCTCTATTCAGAGTGAGCATTTAAAAAAAACACACAATACACACACTTAAAAGACGTGACACAACTTAACACTCTGCAAATTCGCCGTCACTTTTTGTGAATCGCATATTGTGTTTTTTGATATGTTAGCAAACCGTGACAGCAGTTAAATATCCAGGTCTGATGTTGGGTTGATTTCTGAATTTAAGATCAATTGATACTTATATCAATTGATCTATATAATTTTCCCTTGTGTTTGAATACTGACGAGGGAAACCGATTAACAGAGTCGCTTGTTTTACGACCAGTGGAGGAAATATTTCCGTTACCCCACAGCACAACCATGTGTTTGTTTTCACAGCTGCTTCTTTAACCTCTTTTAACGGTTTCCACTCGTACATAGTCACTCTGTCCACTGTGTGTGCATAGGAAGCACAAAGGCCCCAGTTTTATGATGATTATGTTCGTAAGTGACCATCTCTGAAGTGCAGCTTCCTCTTCTGAGTGGAAGCACTTAGCGTGCTTGTAAGGCAACGTGTGCATCATCAGGTCAACGTGTGTGGATGCAGAAAGCACCGCAGGCTTTTAAGTCGCACATAACTTTGGGTCTATCTGCAAAAATGTAGAAGAAGTAACTGAAACAGTAAAAGACGAATTCCTGATTTTTCATCCGTAGATATGTGAGCTGATTGCAAACGTAAATGTTCAACAAAAATATATAATTTTTGCTGGATTGGTTTTCTCACAGCTGGAAATGTGATTGTGTGAAGGTTGTGGAGTGTAAGGCAGCATCCTGGTCAGCGGGAAAACTAAAGAAAAAAAAACGTATGAAGCAGCAACTCTCACCAGGACAAACAACTCCAGTAAACGACCCAGAAAATGAGCTGCTGCGTTTACATAATGTCCAACATGCTGACCTCCAGATTTTACAAAGGAGACAATTAAAAGAGAACTGTGCTAGGATTCATAACGGAGTGCTCCAGATAAGAAAGGTTACCATCTGGAACGTCAGCATTTCTTTAGTATTTCAGAGTTTATAGGTGACGATAGTTCTGAGAGGGTTTTTACCCTCATGACTGGTTCAGACCTGAAGGTTTGGCTGTTCTTTATTAATGTGTGTATTTCATACTTTATTCCTCTGCTACAAAGAAATCAACTCTATCTTGAAAGAATATTAAAATGACTCCTTGACTTGTTGCCAGAAAACTGAATCAGAAGAAGAGAATAACCTTGAAGTGTTGGATCTTGATAGACCAGTGGTTTCAAACTCCAGTACTTGAGGAGATGTGTCTTATCTCGTCCTACACACTTTAATTAAATGACTAAACTGTCTCACTAGCATCCAGTCAGGCTCTACAGAGCTCTGCTAATGAGTTAGTATTGGAGCCAGTTGTGCTGAAGCAGAGAGAAATCTAAAAGTTGCAGGACACCGACCATTGAAGAAAGCAGTTTGAGACGATTGTGTTAGGCTGTCGACAAATTATAGGAAATATTTAGATACTAACAAACATAAACATGGCATTTATATTACTGTTCTAAGACTCAACAGGGTGGCAGAATGATAAATTTGTTTCTCCTTCTTTCATGCTAGTTTTCTTATGAGTACAAGTGATCCAGTGTGAATTTTGCTAACTTTGGCCTTAAGATTCAGATTTTGGTCAACTGGGGTAAGGAGCACAGGCAACATCATCATCAAGTTCAGGTTTTTAGCTAACTTTAACATCTTCTATTAGCAGTTTATATGGTTAGCATGGCTAGCACATAACCGTACAAATGATTTTAAGGACTTCACATTTTTAGCTAACTTTAGCATCTTCTATTAGCAGTTTATATGGTTAGCATGGCTAGCACATAACCGTACAAATGATTTTAAGGACTTCACCTTTTTAGCTAACTTTAGCATCTTCTATTAGCAGTTTGTATGGTTAGCATGGCTAGCACATAACCGTGCAAATGATTAAGGAGTTCTCGTTTTTAGCTAGCATCTATTAGCGGTTTGTACTGTTGACGTAATTTAAACAGTAATCTCGTTTGGAGCACCTTAGCTACAGGTAAAACACTCCGTAATCAGTTTGCGTGCTCTTTAAAACCCGCTGGTTTCTATTTAAATGCAACATAGAAATGTTGCATTTAGCAGAAGGTTTTTAAATGCACCAAAGGTTGAGAAAGGAGTGCATTTATTTATAGATGTATGTTACTTCTTTTGTGAAAGGCAAATAAGTTGGGTGGTTTTGTCTTATTTCTTGACATGCTTGTATAAGTTTTTTTGGGGGGAAAAAAATCAACATTTGAAGTTAGGCCATTTGAGAAGTGTCAGATAATAAGGGATTTATCTCTAACATGTTATCTGTCCTTCAGCTTGTCATGGAGTTCTGTGGCGCCGGCTCAATCACCGATCTGGTGAAAAACACCAAAGGCAACTCACTGAAGGAGGACTGGATTGCCTACATCTCCAGAGAAATCCTCAGGGTGTGTTACCAACACTTTCACCGCATTGTTCTCAAACTCTTGCAAAGGCTTTCCACGTCATCATTTGCATAAAAACAACAAAAAAATATCTCCTTTTGTGATTTTTAACTAGATTTGCATTTGAACAAATAGTGAGTATGCAGTGGAAAATGTTCTTAGAGAGTTACTCATGTTTTGTCATGTAAATTCTGTTTGTGCAGGGATTAGCTCACTTACACGCTCATCATGTGATCCACCGTGACATCAAGGGACAAAACGTGCTGCTGACTGAAAACGCTGAAGTCAAACTGGGTAAAGAGCTTTAACCTTCAAGCTCAGAAAGACGTGATACCGGGCATTGGATGATAGTTTTTGGCTCATTGCTTTTGTTAGACTTTGTTTGAAAAAAATAAAAAGAATCCTACTTTGCTATTTTAACATTGTTGGAAATCTTCCAGCAGTCCATCTTATCTTTATTTTTCAAATTGTTTTCAATAAGATTACAGTTTGTGATCAGAGGTACTCTCTGTGAACTCTCTGATTACTGTCCTGTGACACAAAGTGGAGGCCACGTGTTTCCACTGCAGCCACAGATAAAACACTCTGGGATTTATCTTCTTGAAATGGCACCATGGAGGTTTTGTGAGAGCGCAGCATCAACACTGGACTTTAGCAAAACTAAAACGAGGTGAACAGCAAACCTCACAATTATCATTGTGCGTAAAAACAAAAAAACGTCATTTCTGTGATCTCTTCCACATTTATACTTTTGAAGATTTTGTAAATATAAGTCATAAAGAATCCAAAATGTGTCGTCAGTACTTGTCTTATAGACGGAAACAGAGGTAAAACTCCAGCTGTGTGTTGAGTGTAACTGTAATAAAATCTAATTTTATGTGTAGTTTGCACATTAAAACTGAATTATTTTATTTTCACCGTTCAGCACCTAGACATTTTGAACTAAACTGAGAGGATAAACTTATTAATTTTTTTTATAAAATAAAGTTAAAAAAATGCAATAATTAAAAAATTAAGTGATCATATAGGATTTTGAAATAAGCCTGAAATATCAACAGAAAACATTATTCCCATTAAGAATACATCTTTAATTTTTAAAGCACTACGAAGTCGATTTTCGAAGCCCACAAAAAAAGAAAAAGAAAAGAAAACGGCCACCATGATGGCCCTTTTATAAATGCATCTGAGGTCAGCACACAGTGTGAAGGATACGGCATTCGGCTGGAATACGATGGATTACAACTGTATCTGTGCTTCCTTTCTCTCCACAGTGGATTTTGGTGTGAGCGCTCAGCTGGACCGGACGGTGGGCCGGAGGAACACCTTCATCGGGACGCCCTACTGGATGGCTCCTGAGGTCATCGCCTGCGACGAAAACCCCGACGCCACCTACGACTACAGGGTAAGGACGAGCAGAAGAGCCGGGAGATAACGGTCCTGTGCGGTATTTCTATTTACAACATGTTACATTATCTAGAATTTAGGAAACAACATCTGCTTTTATTATTATGAAGTAAACGTGTGTGTAGAAGTGCGTCACTGACCCTGACCCTGTCTTTCAGAGCGACCTTTGGTCCTGTGGCATCACAGCCATAGAGATGGCGGAGGGAGCGCCCCGTAAGTACATCTACGTTTTGTCAGGGTTTCTTTGTTGTTTTTTTAAGGTGTGGCACTTTAATGCATTAATTAGCTACATAGATCTTAAGGTGTTTAAAAGTATTCTTGCAAATAATCACATTTATTTATTTTTTACATATAAAGCCTCCACATGGAACCTTTGTTGCGTGTTTCTGGTACGGCCATAAATCTCCCGCACAAGCTGTTTCTGTAAACAAAGCTGCTTCTCCAGGCCCACTTGGAGATAATTTTAGTTTGTTCTGATGAGATGCAGGAAAAGTCTCTCATTGTGCTAATAGAAGTTAGCCTGTTCAAAGCTAACATAGCCTCTCAATGCAAATCAATACGTCTCCAATGCTAATATTCGCTCCCACATCTTTAAAGGAGGTTTTGTGAAGGATCAGATTCCTGAAATACTTGGGTGTTGTGTCTCTTTGCTCCAAGCTGATGCTTAAATAACCTAATCAACAAATTGGAACAATCAATATATTTGTTGTTGAGCTCATATGTTTGTTTATTCAATAATTTAGCATTAAAGATGGTTATTGAATTTAAAGTGTTTACGGTTTGATTAGTTTTGATGAATCAGTTTCAGACCCTGCAATTAATTCGATTAAAAATTGTAATCATTTTATTTATATTAAAAGAAAAACGTACAGCTAAAACACATTTGGTGAGTTTTTACTCGTCTGTTTCTGATGACCTGGTGAAAATACTTTGAAATGTTCGATTTATCAGATTTCTTTAAAACAGAAACAGTCACACATTTCTGCTGCTAACAGTTCAGTCATTCTAATAAGCGGTTAGCAAGTGGCGTCAAAGTAAACACTTTCTCCGTCTGTTTTTTTTTAATCGTAACACATGGTTTTGTTCACGACGTCTGTGTTTCTCGGTGTCCTCCGCTGCAGCTCTGTGTGACATGCATCCGATGAGGGCTCTCTTCCTCATCCCCAGGAACCCCCCTCCTCGACTGAAGTCCAAAAAATGGTGCGCTAACTTCTTCCGCCTTCCTCCTCAATCGACGCGACCGACCTCTCGCGAATACGTGGGGATAAAATAACCCCGACTCTGACGTTTAAATACCGTTGCAGGTCGAAGAAGTTCTTCAGCTTCATCGAGGGCTGCCTGGTGAAGAACTACACCCAGCGGCCCCCCACTGAGCAGCTGCTGAAGCACCCCTTCATCCGGGACCAGCCCAACGAGAGGCAGGTCCGCATCCAGCTCAAGGACCACATCGACAGAACCAAGAAGAAGAGGGGCGAGAAAGGTCAGCCGAGTAGTTTTATCATTTGCAGCTGATTTGGGATTAGATTTTAGATCCTTACTTTTTTTCCCAATTCACAGATGAGACGGAGTATGAATACAGTGGGAGTGAAGAAGAGGAGGAAGAAGCTTCTGAGCAAGAAGGAGAGCCGAGGTAAACTAAATGCTAAAAGATTTAGTAGGATATGAAAAGCTAAAAATAGTAAATTCATGCTCTTTTTGTGCTTAAATAGTTATGACCAAAGAACAGAAAATGTGCAAAACTACATACATACATCATGTGCTTACATCACATTTACATCAACAACAATGAAACGTAATGAAAAGCTGAGAAGTTTGGTAATTTCCCTACATCTTGTGACCTGCTTAACATTTGTTTGGTGTTTCTAGCTGGAAGTGTGAGGGACTGGGTAAATTTCAAACATTTAATGTGTTTGAGTGATTTAAAGCCTCTCTTGTTCATTAATAGTTCAATTTAAATGACACACTTTTAAAAATATTCAATGTAGAAGTTCTGTCCCAAAGTAAAAAGTGTCAGTTTTAGATATTTTAGTGGTTGATGTAGCACCAAGATGGCACAAGTTGCTAAATCCCAAAAGAAAATGTGGAAGAACTTTCACTGAAGCTTTAATATTTGGCGTAAGGAGCTAAACATCCCAATGTCGTAGGAGAACATGGGTTCATTGGCATCATTCTCAGACAGCATTCCTGTTTGTTCCTGTGTTAAACGCTTGTTCTTCCTGTCCTGTCTTCTGCCGTGCAGCTCCATAGTCAACGTTCCGGGCGAGTCGACGTTGCGCCGCGACTTCATCCGGCTGCAGCAGGAGAACAAGGAGCGATCCGAGGCCCTGCGGCGCCAGCAGCTCCTCCAGGAGCAGCAGCTCCGCGAGCAGGAGGAGTACAAGCGCCAGCTGCTGGCCGAGAGGCAGAAACGAATCGAGCAGCAGAAGGAGCAGCGCAGGCGGCTGGAGGAGGTGAAGAGTCAAAAACCCAAACGTCTTATTGTGCTTTAGGCAAACTCAGACTGAGAGGGAGACGTTCAAATGCTCTCTGTCTCCCGGTTCATCCAGTCTTCTTCTTTGACAGTAAGTGTCCCAAAAATTGAGGAATAAATCCAAGAAAGGCTTCATTTAGACATTTTACTGTACAGAAGTCAAACCAGGAGAAAGTTTTCAATCAGCAAGTGAAGTTTGCTCTTGGCTGACATGTCAGATTCTTGGTGATATTTAAATTTGCGTAAATCCATCTCAAACGAAACGTAATTATGAGAAGATCAAAGATTAACTAAAATGTCACAGTAAACCTGGTGTTATTCAAAACTATTTCACCAAAACATGCAAACTAGTTAGTAAAATATGTAAACTTCCAAGAACTTTCACAAGGAAAACCAAAGGGCAGATCATATCGAAACATAACACATATTTTTATTATTTAATTCAGAAAAATGTTGTTTCTATCAGCTTTAAACCTCC